>JBBPUD010000005.1:0-282400 GCA_038094475.1 Phylloporus aff. rhodophaeus | reverse complement strand
CACGCACAAAAGTTTGCAGGGGTATCAAAACACGATGGGTTTTTGAGAGGGAAGTATATGGCATCATAATAAAATGGATATTGAAGACAGTCATGTGGCCCATCAGGCGGCAACTGATCTTCGTCAAGAATCCGTGGTACGCAGCACGCGGATTTTAGAATAAACCTGATGACATCGTCTATGAACGAATCAACGAGTGAATATAGAAACACTCACATGTTCATGCCAATCTCTTATCCAGGTGCGGTTGTAGGTCGTGTTCTTGTTTGTCTTTTGAGGTCAGTCTGGTCTGGAGTGTGCAATGTGCGTGTGCAATGTGCGCCGCAAACCTGACAGCGATGTGAACGAAATGAATTATGTAAGTACTGTACAGTTTTATCTGATGTAATTACTTCGCACGATACAGGTCTTTGGTAGATGGGAAAAAATTCCCGGTCCACAAAAACCCTCCCACTATTGTGGGAGTCGGGGATCTCTCCTCGTGACCTTTGTTGCACGTGATTTGTGGGTAAGATCCTTTGGAACGGTCCGAGCCTGTGAGGCCTGGACTTGTGTTCTCGTTTCTTCCATCATCACCAGTCTTGCTTGCACATGAACCTTCAAGGGTATTAATGAGTTCTACTGTCGCTTCTCACCGAGACAAGCGCAGCCTGGACTATGCACTTCGTTCTGGTCTTGCAGGTGGTCTTGCAGGATGCATCGTGCGTACCCGTCCTATTTGGTCGTGCACCTTGCAGTATCTGTCATCTTTGTCAGGCGAAAACGGCTGTCGCACCGTTAGACAGAGTCAAGATTCTCTTTCAAGCATCTAACCCCGACTTTCAGAAGTATGCAGGTATGTCCGATCGTTGAGTCTAGGTCGCATGGTCATGTCTATGCGCCGTCAAGGGTCATGGACTGGCGCGTTCCGGGCTGGCCTTGCGATATATAAGGATGGCGGCATGCGAGGGCTACTGCAAGGACACTCTGCAACGCTGCTCCGCATATTTCCATACGCTGGCATAAAGTTCATGGCCTATGACCAGTGGCGACCGGTGCGGTGTGATGTTTTTCATAAGACACAAGAACTGATCCTTCTTCTAGGTGCTTATACCGACGCCGGATTACGAAACAAACTTTCGACGATTTGCTGCAGGCGCACTGGCAGGTGTGTATTTCCCAGTCGCGTCTACCACTGGGCCTTACAAGTCCGTTCAAGGGACGACATCCGTTGCATTCACATACCCACTAGAGCTAATCAGAGTTCGCATGGCATTCAATAGTCGCATGACAAACACAGCCGGAAGACCGTCTTTCGTCCGTGCCATTACCGATATTTATCGTGAATCTCCAACTGCCATACCTACGACCTCTTCGTCCAGCCCGAAACGAGTGTTTGAGCGGTTTCCGATCCTCCAATTTTATCGTGGTTTCACTGTTACCGTTGTCGGCATGGTTCCTTATGCAGGGACCGGGTTTCTCGTGTGGGATTTCTGCCGTGCCCACTTCTACCCAGATGGCAAGGCGCAACGGCCGAGTGTCCTTGCGGATCTCGCCATCGGTGCAGTGTCTGGGGCCATCTCCCAGACTGCGTCCTATCCGTTCGAAGTCGTGCGACGGCGCATGCAGGTCGGTGGTCTGACACGTCCTGATCGATGGCTAGGTTGGGGGGAGACAATCAGGGCTGTATATGCATCCGGTGGATGGAATGGGTTCTTTGTCGGTCTTGGTATAGGGTATCTGAAGATTATACCCATGACGGGCATCAGCTTCGCGGCGTGGCAGGGTTTCAAGCGGACGTTGGGATTGTAGTCCTCATATAATGTGGCTGTGTGTTCGGGATTAACCGATTTCACTTGAACCAAAGACGCGTGCTCGACATTATGCCGACTGGCTACGCACCGTTGCCAACGCAGCAGCCAACATCCGAAGCAGATCGTGAATTGGATGAGGCGTTTGGATCCGACGAGGAGGACGAAGCGTTTGTTTCCCAACCACCAACACCCGAGGTCACGCTACCCGACAAGACACCCGCTGTATACGACTTTGAACGCGACTTTGACTACGTCCGACCACCCCCTGGTTCCCCCCCTCGCTTATCTACCGTCGCACTCCCCAATGACTTTGGGAACTCCAACGGACTCGTCCCATCATCTCCCGTAATCGTTCCAATCCATCGCCCTTCCTTATTCCGCAGAGCCATTGGCGCACTACTACCCACTCACTACTCACCCTTGCCTACCACATCTCATTCTCGTACCATCGGAGGAGGAACCCAGAACGACGGCGTCTTTGCCAATGTCACGGCGAAGCCGAGTAGACCCGTGCGACTGCGCGCTGATGATGGCAGTGTTTATGTCATGCCCGAGGAGACACAGGGTACTGCACCCCCAGTGAGTTGCTTTCATGCTCACCATGATGTTTGCTCATACCTGCGCCAGTCATACACCGCTGCCCAGGCAGATGCGGTACCTCCCTATTGGGAGACAACTGTGCACGCACCTGCAGGTCTGGATACGGATTCGGGGATGATCATCGACGATCTTCCGTCCGGTTCCATATTCACTTTTGTCGCCAACCTCTTCACCTCCTTTTTCTTCCAATTCGTTGGCTTCCTCCTCACATATCTTTTACACACAACACACGCAGCCAAGCTCGGCTCTCGGGCTGGCCTCGGTCTCACCTTGATCCAATACGGATTCTATTCGCGGGTCGGAGAGGACGGTTTTGGGATGCCAGGGGAGAGCTCGTCGGGTGTACAAAAGATATCAGAGCGTTCTTTTCTACCATCTGCTTCTACCTCCCCAGACTCCCTGCCTTTGGACAATTCGCTTCTCAATACCACATCAAGAGAATGGTTGTCTTTTCTGCTCATGACCCTAGGTACGAAGACAAAGAGGTCCTTGGATGCATGGTATGATTTACTCGCTCTCCAGGCTGGTTCCTTCTCTTGTCCTCTTTGGCCGGCTTCTGGCGTATCAAGCATTGGGAAGCTTCGATTCGCGCTTCTCAAGCACGGGGACCACCTACGAACGAGGAGATCGAGCGGGATCTGGCAACTCGCCAGATCCTCGATAGTGTGTTCCATCTGGGGTTGGATACGGACCAACCCCCCCAAGACGAAACACACTCTCCAATACCTCAGGAGCTCGAAGTGCGACTACAGCGCGACCTACGTTTGGCTGGTCTTCTGTGACATATCTATCATTGGTTATCAAGTGCATGTGTTGCTAGGTTGATCTCAAACTTATCTATTGTTATTCATTTATTGTAACCTATACACTATACCAACCGAACTTTTGAGACAATTAGACTGTAGTCCCTTTTCCGAAGCTCATCAAACCCCATATCGACACTCGGTTATCTTTCCCTGCCGCGATCAGCCATTGTCCTCGTCGGCGCAATTCTTCGTCTGTCATATCATCCTCATCCGATTCGTCTCCGACGTTCGTGAGACCTCTACTGTATGTCGAGGCGAAAGCGAGCGCATGGCAATTTTCTTTGTGATACCCCAATGTTCCAAGTGGCTTAAAGCTCTTGGTCGAGTAGAGTCGTATTCTCAATTCCAAGCGATGCAAGAATTCAAAATACGATAACCAATGGACGAATGACGCTCACCGACCATCCCAGCCTCCCACTGCACATACACGCCCATCATCACGCATGGCGACCGCCCCATTCCCCGGATGTTTTGTTCTAAACATACGCGATGATTGTTCTGCTTCAACCTGTGTCAACGCGTTCTTGGGTCGAGTCCCTGAGCTTCATCTCGTGCCAAAAGCAGCACGACGTACGAGGTCATATCGTCCGACGATGTGATCGGCAGAGACCGTCAACGCCTGGCTACAGTCCCTTGATACCGCCATGGCCATGACTACCATTCAACAAGAGTCGGTCGAGCACGTCGGTTTACATGCCAGTAACGAACCTGACTCAACGTGCAGGCGACGCTTCCAGATGACGTCCCATCCCTGGCCTTCCACCGTCTGTTTACCCTCGGGAGAGGTGCACTGCCGGAGGATGACCCCGCCATCCTCGTACGCACACAAGAGTCGAAGTTCACGCTGCGCCTTGGACGTCGAAGGCGAGGTCAAAGGGGCATAGTAGAGGTGCATTGACATGATGATGCCTGCACCGTCTTCGAATGGCATCTACACACATCAAAAAGTTCACTCACCGGACTTGCTCCCTGAACGGCCGTCAGAGAAACGGGCAGCAGAGGTATCGGCTGTCTCGCCGATGGCAGCATGCAGTCTTGTGCGGTCGGGTAACGCCCAGATGTCTGCCTAGATGACACTCGGGACGAGGACGGTGAGCGACGGGATATAGAGCTTACAAGAGCCGACTCGACCAGGTTCGGGACAGCAACGAGCGCGGCCCCACCGTCGGTGCTTGAGCCCGGAAGGAGCGAGAATCGACAAAAGTTGAGTGCGTTAATGTCGAGGGAGTAGCACAAGGTCGGTGGAGGTTGGTCCGTCAATGATGCTGCCCCGCCGCGCCTGATGGGCACCGACTCCATTGGGCGCTGCCAAACGTGCAGCTTGTTGTCTCTGCCATGACTTGCAGCGTCCGCGTGAGTTGTGCGTCGTGTTGAATAGAAAATACGAACGAAATGACCTGGCTGTCGAACTCCTCGATGCCGAGCAAGCCCTCGTGGTGTGCTTGCCAGTCCACAATCGCTCGGAGGGACCTAGCTGAGGTGATGATGACCCGTCCTTTCGCATCGCCCGAGTACACTCGCTCGTTGTCTGGCGAGACAAAGACAACCAGGACGGGTTGCTGGTGACTGCGCAAAGTATGTACTGGTGATGATGGTGGTAGTGCCATGACAAGTACATGACCTTAACTTGAGCAACTGCACTGGAACCCTAACAACTGCTTCTCTCCCATACCACAGTATCGCCTTTCTTCTCTAATCTCTGGATCAAGTGTATCGTCAGGCGAATCATCGCCCTCGGCACCCCACGGCTCAAATGGAGAACAGGCCATCTGTTGGCACGTCACCGTCGATCCATCTGTCAACACCAGGGGACTCACCTCCAATACCTTTGCAAGAACACGTCTTCCAGTCGAGGGATCTGTCTCCACCATTTTGATGACCTCTTCGAGGACCCACTGGCGCAGTACAAAGCGTGGGTTAGCAGCTTTGACGGCCATCTCCCGCGCAACGTCATAATCAGACTCTCCAACCCACTCTGAAGCATCAAGGTCAATCCGGTCGGCGTACTTTTCGAGCCATTGGACCCACTCCCTCCTCTCCTGGTTCTCATCCAAGCGACTTGGTTCCGACGCCCCTTGAAGCAACGCGCTGATAAGTTTCTCCAACCCCCCTGTCTTCCCTTCACTCTTCAACATCCCCCTTCGAAAAGCCGACAACCTTCTAAATGTCCCATGGAAGTCTAATCGCTGTCGCTCCATCAGGTCCAACAAGGGCTGAAAGATCACCGATTGGTCAGTATCCACTGTAAGTCGAAGCCCAAGGCGTTTGCGTAGGAGAAGGTTGTATTCGACAGCGCAAGTCTCTTGGAGAATACGTTCCATGTCCGACCGGGTTTCTTCGAGAGCGGTCGTGCGCCACTCTTGGAGGGTGTCGGATGAAACGTCTTTGGCCCAGCCTCCTTTGACGGCTTTGTTCCCAAGAGATATTTCGGCGCCAATGAGTGGAGCAAGTGCATTGAGCAGAGCGCGACAGGCATAGATACTATAGATGTTCAAGCATGCCACACAGATGGGAAGAAGATACTTACATCATGTTCGGTTGATTCTTGGTCATTTAATTAAACGACAGACATGAAGAAGAGTCATTCATCTCACCATGTAAGCATAGCGTCCTTCCGAATCACTGTGATTGCAGATATGATAAGGGTCAAAGACATCCATGAACGCATATGGCCCTGTATATGGCACGGGGGTTTGAATAACGACATCTATGTTTCATGGAGCACTTACCATAGTCGATCGTAAGCCCCATGATGGACACACTGAAATCACGTCAGAGTAACCTCACGAGAACTATGGACACCTTACTTGTCTGTGTTGATAACACCATGCATGAATCCATACGCTTGCCAGGCACCAACCATGCGCGCATTTCTACGAGCGACCTCAAAGACCAACGCCTTGCCCCACGCATCACCAGCATCGATGTTCACCGTTTCGAGTTTTAGCACGTTCTTAACGACCCATTCCCCTAATATGTGCAATGCGTCATAATCAGCGTCTTGCTGACCACCACCTAGGAAAAAGGTTCTCATAGGAGGAGACAAGGCTTCAAAATTCCCGATCCGGATGAAGCTTTCTGCAACACGGGTACATATACACGCCCTTTCTATCCTCTCGCGTAGCACCCGTAGTTCAGGGAGGTATACCAGGCCCAGTGACCGAGTAGTAGGTATTGATAGAGCATGCATAGCTTAGCAGAGGTTCATGAGTGATTTTCAAAACGTTGACGAACGGGACCGAATCACCTTCAGAACACAGATACTCTCGAATCGAAGAACGAAGTACTGCGAGACCATCCGCGGTTCTAGAAAACGGGGTACGCCCAGCGCCCTTGAGCTGGAGCTCGTACGTCACGCCCTCCTCGGCCGGATGCGGCGTGGAGACTGTTCCCTCCATGCTCAGAACGTGCCCAGCGTCCACACCATTCGATAAAAAAAAGCACGCACGAATTGAGATCGCTCGCCCATCCCCGAGCTGGCCAGCCCAAGTACCAAACTGATGCCCACTGTACCGAAGAGACCATGGTGCATAGCCTTTCCCATCTGCGGCAACGTCAGCAGACATCAGGACTGCATGCCCACTCAACACGTCAACTAATTCTCGACGAACGTGCTCCACAGGTGACAGGTCCTCCTGCGCCTGCACCCCATCCAAGTTTGAACTCTCTGGAACCAAGGCGGGACGTCCAAGGACAGCAAAGGCGTCCCCAACGTCCAGGTGGGGTAGACAGTCCCGAAGACATGTTTCCGACAGCCCAATGAGCACCCGTACCTGATCACGCGCTTCGGAGACGAACTTGATGAGCCCGTTCCCGGAACCGTTGCGCCCAAGAGTTGCTTCCTGCTTCTTGAGCCAATTCTCGATGTGCATTGCCTTGTCCTCGGTACCAGAGGAAGGGATGGCAGGGATTTCGTAGGGAAATTCCAGGGGCATAGGAGAGACGTAGGCAAAGTGCGCGTTTCCAGATAAAAGCCGTGCGCGACGCTGAATGCTGGGTCGGTTCTGGAGCACATCATGGATAAAGACGGACGGTGTTGGCTCGTTTGGGTCCGGGGTGAGGCGATGGATCAAGCTCCGTGAAGGAGGTGGTAGCGGGAGCTCAGAAATCGGAACTTTGGTGGTCATGGTGGTGATATTCCGGAGCGATCTGAGCATTCTCATGAACAAGAAAGCGATGCTTATCCTAATCAAAGGGTTAACTAAAGTAGAACTCGAGCTATGGTTCCGACCTTCAACAAGCCATTGTACCCTATCGACAGCCTCGTTCGTGCCAATGTTTAGTTCGACCGGTTGTGGGACGCCATCAGACGCTGCGAGACATCATGCATCAGGCTACGGTAGGATTACTGGCACAAAACATGAGGTTGATCTACAGCATGTAAAACCGAAGACAGAATCGAGGTACCTGTGCCATCATTATGAGTAGTCACTGGGATCAAATGAGTGACATATTGAACACCCGAGTACAAGTTGTGAACGGTGCCATGCCCCCTCCGAAATCCAATAATTGGGTCCTGACCATTCACATTAAGTTTCATTCCACAACACGAGTTAGCATGTTGACAAGGAATGAGTAAGAGACCGACTCTTGAAGCGCGGGATAATGGCCTAGCCAAAGGCTACTCACGTACCATCGCACCAGAAACAATTTGAACACGGAGTTCCTTGTAGCAGAGTTTACAGACGGTCGCATTAGCGAGCTCCACTTGTTGATATTGCACAACGCTAGAATCTCGACTGGTCTTCCACGTCAGCATGTCGGTGTGGTCCCACCAATATGTCTACCTAGTTGAAATATGGAATAAGCACAAGCTGGGTCCATGGGGACCACTTGCTGTCAAGGCTGGGTTGCTGAGCGCCAACGATAATAAGAAAAGGGATGATAATTGGCGTCTGGGCCAAGTTCAGATCAGTTGCCGTGACTGCAGGCACCACAAGAATAATGGGAGCACTATACGTGAACAATTAGGCTGCATTTGACGAACGAAACCTGTTCACGCTCACTGAGACCGACTACGACGTTCAAAAGAGGATGAATGTCGGAGATGTCAGTTGAGGTTGATCAGTTCCGTCCGTACTAGTCAAATGAGTCGGAACAAGAGTCAGACAAAGGATCAAACAATAACCTGCCGCCCATACTTATGAATCCACACTCATTCCATGCTGAAACATACAGAAAAGCTACGTTCGCCCTGAAAGACTCTGCCCCACCACCACTCCATTACCCCCCACGTTGCCTTTACGATGGCATTGAGCGGATTGAAGGTGGTTGAGGTGCGTCATCTCCGACCATCTGGAGCCTGCGTCGAACCGACTATATTCGATCAAGTTTGCAGGTTTGGCACCAGCCCCGTTCGCAGGTCTTGTTCTTGCACATCACGGTGCCTCCGTCACTCGCATCGACAAGCCGTCGTGTGGGCCTACCAATGACACACTTTGTCAAGGAAAACGTTCGATTGTCCTTGATACCAAGAACCCAGCGGGGCTCGCGATCGCCAAGCGTCTCATCACCGAGGCCGATATCCTCATTGACTCGTTCAGGCCCGGTGTTCTCGAACGGCTCGGCTTGGGCCCAGACGTGTTTCATGACAAGGAGGGTAAGAAGGGGCTAAATGACAAGCTAATTTACGCACGGATCGCCGGGTGAGTCAATTGGTGTTTATAAGCAAAAACACTGCGATGAATCGCCCTACTTAGCTATCCTCGAGAAGGTGAGCGAATCCTGCTCACGAAACTGAAGGTCCGACTCATCGACATCTAGGCCCATACGCTTCTATGGCTGGTGTGTTTTCAATCGTGACTGGGCGAGCGGCGAGGTTAATACCATCTTGCCAGGTCACGACATCAATTATATTGCTCTCAGTGGTGTATTATCTGTAGGGCGGGCCAGAATGTCTAGGTGTTTACTAACATTTCCGACTCTAGATGCTCCCAGGCACGGCGGAGAAACCAAGCTTCCCTCTAAACCTTCTCGGTGACTTCGCCGGTGGTGGCCTCTTGTGCGCAACCGGGATCCTCTTGGCACTTCTCGAACGCGGTAAGAGCGGACGCGGTCAAGTTGTCAATGCAGATATGGTAAGCCATCAGTGTCATACCGACCTTTCATTTCGTTGTCATATCTCACCGCAGGTCTCGGGTACACGCTATGTCTCCTCCTTCCCCCTTCTCAATACCCACAGCACCTCCTCTTATTTCTCTGGACCGCGCGGATCCAATCCCCTTGATGGTGGTGCGCCCTTTTATGGTGTCTACACTTGTGCCGATGGAAAATGGATGAGTCTCGGTTGTATCGAACCCCAGTTCTTTGCCACCTTTATCGACCGGTTCAACACTGCCCTTCAGATCAACGGCAAAAAAACGGAGTGGACCACGACTCGCGCCAAACAACTCACGAAAGACGACTGGCCAATGCTAAGAAAATATATCGAGGAAGGTTTCAAGGCACTCCCAAGGGATTATTGGGCAGACGTCTTTTATGGTGAGTTTTCATTCGGTGTAGCATGATGCATTTCGCTTGTGTGTTGAGTTCTGGGTGTCATTTGTAGATTCGGATGCCTGTGCGGTGCCTGTGTTAACACCCACAGAGGCAGCTGCAATTGAGCCTTCTGGCTTATCCCGGCCCACTCCACATCCTCACTTGAGTCGCACGCCCGCTCCATCTCCGCAAGAAGGGCCTGTCTGGATACTCCAGCCTGGAACCCACACCGAGGCGATCCTCATCGAGCTAGGTCTCTCAGCAGAGGAGATGGAAACACTCATCCAAGCGGGCGCGTTGGGCAAAGAAGTGCGCGAGGACTGGAAGACAAAGGCGAAAGCTAGGTTGTGAGAGTGGAATAATTTAAGTCATGCTTGGGGTGTTACCTCCTTGTTGTCTAATTAGTTTACGAGCACGCTTCTAAACCAGGCGTTACTTCCTTGTAGTAAATCACGTGCAGCCGGACATCGCGGCTCACAGGCTACCCTTCGTTACGCCGGAAATCTTCCGTTTTGAAAGTTCCGGTTTGCATGCATGCATTCCTGGAATGGGTAAGGGTAAGCAAGGACTACCGCTGGGTCACAGAAAATAAAGTACACAAACTGTGATCCCAAAATGAGATAGGTAGCCAGGAGTGCAGAGAAAGCGTACATATGTGATCGTCTGGGGGTTGCTAATAGAATATCGTTTTAACGGGATCATGGTTCCAAAGGAACCAGTAGGCTATGATAATAATGCATCCCGATTTCTGGAATCAAACAATAAAAAGAGTAATGAAGAAAAGGTGATTCAGCTAGCTGCGTTATGTCGGCACACCAATTCTACGCCTTAAATGTTGTATGTTGAAATTTGGCGGGAGCACCGGCACAATCTGATGTCGAACAAGCGATACCTGTGCCAAAAACCGACGTAGTTGGTTGCTGTACGCCTCCGCGGTTGCCGCCCAATCGTTGTTGTATCCACAGTCTGCGAACATAGCTGGTATCTGGCAGCAGATTGCTTGAGTAGGGACCGACTGCTTCGTCTGGTTTAGTCCCCAGTGGAATTCGTTGCTAAAAAGCCCCGCATTGGGCCCTTTGAACCGCAGGAGTCTGATAGGCTTTTCCAGGAAGTTTCTGGAGGTGACAAATTCCTGAAGAAGGAGCATTACCGGCGAGGGTTCGTTCACTGGAACACCAGCTGTACCAACAGCATGGCCCGCATAGCCCTGTGTATGGAGTGTCACAGTACGCAAGTCTGGCCACAAAGGCGGACATCCATACATCGCCGCTTGTTTGTCACTATTGACGAGCAACCGTATAAGATGCATGTTCTTATCCACACTGAGCATGAGCTCTGAGACGCTGGGTGTGGCGCGAAAGAGATGCACATCCATGTCGGGTCCGGATTCGCATCGGACATAGCGGAGCCTCGTGAGCGACTGGAAAGCATGTGGATAGGATCGTGCGATGAATTTATGAATAGACGCGAGAGAGTGCGCTTTTACGTCTTCGAGGATAAGGGTTTCAACGTCAGGTGCGGAAATGAGATCGAAGAGACGGAGTCCATTCGCGAGCATGCGTCCATTGACCACGAGTTCACGAAGTGCAGGCAGCTGGATCGGGGAAATGGGCAACTGAGAAATGAGTTCTACGAAGCCCCGAAGATGGAGTATCTTCAAAGAAGGGCAGGCAGTTAATACCTGGCTGAATCCAGCCCGCGATAGGGGAAACTGTGGTCCAGGGTAGACGGAAAACGAAAGAATTTCCACGCCTGGATTGGGGAGTATGACAGGAATGTTGTCGAGTCGAACGTCCGCGAGCAGCGGTGCGCCCTTTGTGAATACGTTCACTACTGGGAGTGGCCCCTGTGTGACGAAGGTGCCTCTACACATGACTCTCAGCCGTGTCAAGGAGGGCGCAGCCTCATCACGGAATATATGTAATAATGTGGAAAGCGTTTCCCTGGACACTGCGTCTAGAACCAGTTCTTGAAAACGGTCAACGTGCGGCAGCAGCACAGTCGTCAGAGTGTAGTCTAGGTTCGAGTACTTGGCCCATGGCCCCAAATATACTCGGAGAAGGCTGCCTGCCGATCGTCTGAGGTATTCATTAAGGGATTCTTCCTTGTGCTCAAACGGGAAATGTATAGAAGACCAGAGGCTAGGCGTAGAGAGTGCGACAGTCCGCCATTGGGTGCAGACATGCGACAGACGGACCTCGACGGGGAGTTGACGGAGTAGACTGAGGACGCCGGACCACTGGGGGTTTAGGTGACGGCATTCTTCAAAGATCATGACAAGCACATCGCAAGGCAACCGAGAGACTGCAGCTTTGGCGTTTTGTATGCGGGCAGCACGAGCTTGGAGTGTCCGCATGGCACGGATGAGCTCGTCATGCGAAGCCTGAAGCCCAATGATCTGGGTGTTGAGTTGCTCCAGCTCGTCTTTTAGTCTGCCACGGTCGGCTTCATCATCGAGATAGCAAATGTTCATGGACTGGAATGCGACTGTTCCGGTTGCGCTCAGTAAGCACAAAGGGTCAAGTACATGGATACGCACGATGAGGAATGGCCAAGAGTTCTATTGGGATATGTTCCATGAACTCTCTGGGTTAAAGAGTAAAGTAAACGAGCTACGAAACACGTTGGGAACACGTTTCTGAATCGGACGACCTACCAGGCTGCCTTGTTCGGAAAGCTTCTTGGAGTATTGAGGGGCAAGGCAGGACAATTCCACGGAAATTTCAACGCACCTGACCAAGATGGGCCCCAGCAGCAGTGTGAACGGGTGAAGGCCATTTCCCGTTGTCTGATTTATGATGGTCCTCATGATCGTCCACGGGTAGCTCGCATAGCGCTAGTGACCGAGTATCATAGAACACATCTACTATAGTACACCGACAACTGGTCCTAGTCACAACAGATGCCACCTCAACTCATGGAGTAGTATGTATGATCGTCGGTGGCCCTCTCGGTCCCGTTCCCCCCAACCCCCAGTCCTGGGCTTGCAACTTTCGATAAACATGAGAACGATACTGTGACCCATAAAAGCTGCCCGTAAATGCCCAGTCGGGGTCACAAGGTTTCAAATCGGTTGAGTGCTGCGGGACAGTTACTCGTATATCCACGTGTTGATGCGACTTGGCAAGAGCCGAGCCGAACTGCTCTTGGAATGCCCGCGCAGTGGAGCCTTCAAGATGTACAATTTCCAGTGGTTTGCCAACGGATTTCCTCTGCTGGACAACATCAAGTAGCATCGCCATCATAGGTGGTATTTCGTCTTCCTCGTCTCCGTCCACATCATCCCTGTCTTGCATCCACGGTCGAGCGAGGAAAAGCGACAAAGTACGTAAATTTGGCCACAACGGAGCCGTTCCGTGTAATGACGCTTGCTTATCGCTATTGAGCAGGAGTCGCAGAAGCTGCGAGTGGTGACCAATTGTCACTGAGAGGTGGGTCAGTTCCGAGGTCGCATGCGGGAGATATATTTCCAGATCATCATCCATATCACCCTCAATATAATGCAGAGCATGCAAACCCTGGAACTGCTCGGGACATGTCCGCGTCATGAACTTGTGTATTGATGATAAAGCGTGTCGCTTGACGGCATATAATATAAGGGAACGGAGAGTTGGTGTGGAGATATTGCGGAAGACATTGAAGCCATGAATCAAAGCATTTCCGTGAACAAGAAGTTCATGGAGAGCGGGCAATACCAAAGGCACGCTCCCTGGCTCCTCGTGGAACCCACTCACAAAACCCTTGAGATGCAGGGTTGTGAGCGTGTATGCGAAGGGAGTAATCATGCTTAGCAGGTCACTTCTAGAGAGTGGAGCACCTGGACCAGGTAATGGATCAAAATGAAGTGTTCTAATAGAGGATTTCGGGAACGTGATGGGAATAGCGCTCAAACGTGCATCCACAAGAAGTGGTGCGCCATGTCGGAAAAGCTCGAAGCGACGGTAGGCTCCTTGCCCGCGAATGTGATCATGGCTCGATATTTTCAGTCGTTGGAGATGTGGTGCAGCAGTGTTAACGAGGAGTCCAAGAACATTGAAGAGTTCTTGACGGTCTTCTGTGTCGAGAATCAACTCTCGAAATTGGGATACTCGAGGAATGAGGAGTGACGAGATGAGATCCATAATTTGCTTATCGGAAAGTATTGGGCCAATATGAATATCCAGGGGACACTGCTTGCATCGTTGAAAGTAGGTTCTGACGGCAATTTCCTTGTGAAGGATTGGGACTCGTATGGTTGTCCACAAAGATGGGGTACTGAGTGCCACCTGGCGCCATCGAGAGCAGACGTGAGAGAGCTGGACTTCGATCGGAAGAGGTCTCCGAGGACCAGGCCATTGATTTAGAAGACACCTGCTCTCTTCAAAGATAATAGCGAGTACATCTGAGGGTAATCTGGATATCGGAAGGGTCGCGTTGTTGATCTGAGCGATGCGACTTTGGAGTGTGAAGATGGAATACTGGACGTGGAATGCTTCATTGGCCAACGCCTGCCTCCGCTCTTGTAGTACAGCAATCTTAGCAGAGAGTGTGTTGACCTCCTCCTGGGAAACTGGATCAAGACGAAGGGGGACTGACTGCATGTCTCTAAGCCACGACAGTGATGTGAGTTGACATCAAATACAGTGTAACTTCACTGACGAGACTGACTCTCGAGGCTGTTGAAAGCGCTAGTGTGATTCTTGATTGATTATACAAGGAAGAAGAGAACAAGGTGCAACGCTAGAACATCCAAGTCTGCCGTTGCGGAGGACGTACAAGGTGTAACAACGAATACAACCCAATGCGGCCATTGACTACATAACACTCAGATATGTAGTGGTCCTGCTATCCAAGATCTCGGAACCACGACACGCCAGATATATAATCTGTGCCGCATAATCTCTCCGCTCAAGGCCCGTTTCATAGCCCCGATACAGTCCGGGGCTGGCTAGCCAAGGATTCAGGTATGATATATATATATAATATGTATGTCATCTAATCTTTTACTTCAAAAGGTGAAATTAAAAAAAAAATAAATGGAGTGGTCAAATTATTCAAACTCCGCATAGAGGAATATTAAACCTCCGTCAATTACTTAGACCTCCGCCGTTCGGCAATCCCCTTGCAGCCATGAATTCACGTGAAAGGCAACGTATCACTACGATTATAAAACGACCTTGTCCTTGCGCTGAACTCATATCATGGCGTCAACTACACTCAAAGAATTTACTGTGGAAGAGGTCGCCCAGGTAAGTGCTCTCTCATACTTGCCTACCACCTCTGATCGCCCATAGCACAACACACCAGATGATCTCGTGCGTGTATCAGTCCCAATCCTCTTCTCTGGCTCATCTTTCCTAGTGGGTCGTGATTGATGCCAAAGTCTATAATCTTTCCCGTTTCAAAGACCTTCATCCTGGCGGCGGCGCCGTCTTACTCGACAGGGAAGTCGGTCTGTATCGCCTGGGTTCGACTTGTACTATTTCAGTCTTATTTGTCCCTCCTCAGCCGGCCAAGATGCCACAGAAGCCTTTTACGGACTCCATCGCCACGAGGTTTTGCTGCGCCCTCAATACAAACGCCTTCAGATCGGCACGATTCAAGGCCAGAAGAGTGTCATTTATGACCGCGTAGTGGGAGAAACCAGCAAAGTGCCTTATGCTGAGCCTACCTGGCTAACACCGGACTATTTCAGTCCATACTATTCCGATGTAAGACATCTCTCCAGCTTATCCCTACAAAAAAATAATAAATACTCGCAGAATCACCGCAAGTTCCAAAAGGCGGTTAGACTGTTCTTTGACGAAGTTGTCTATGATGACGCTCAGGTATTTTGATACTCAAAAGTTTTGTATTCGCGACCGAATTCTGTTATTTAGGCTCGCGAGGAAGATGGCAAACGGCCAAGTCAGTCTGTTTTCGACAAAATGGCGTCAGTATTTCAATCTCTCGTCTGGGCACCAGTTGAGGAATACAATAGGGAGCTAAACATGCATGCTCTGCGTATGGGCCCAGGAAAACATCTGAAAGGTCGAACACTCATGGGTGGCATCGTCAAACCGGAAGAAGTCAGTCTCAAGGAATTCCTTTGTTTTGAATGTTGGCTAAGCGCCTTTTAGTTTGACTATTTTCACGAGGTACATCCTCAACATTACCGTCCAATGCTCTCTTCCTTCCTTAACCTCGCTTACATTAGCTTATCATAACTCAAGAAATGGTGCGATGTGGTGCACGAGGATATGGTGATGGTGAGTCGTCATTCTAGTTTTCAAATTCGTCTACGCACCCTTTTAGGCATGCTTGGGGGCAAAGTCATAGGCCTCCCCCCTGTGCTGAACTTTGGTTCCGAAGAACTCAAGGCAAAAATTGTACCTGGAATTCTGGCTGGAAAGAAGTTCATCTGTCTTGCTATATCGGAAGCAATGGCTGGGAGTGATGTTATGGGTCTTCAGACCACTGCGACACTGAGTGAAGATGGAAAGGAGTGGATAATCAACGGGTCAAAGAAGTGGATCACGAATGCTACGTAAGTAGTGACCTACGTGTGAGTTTGACTTGTATTCACTAACTTTGAATGTCAGATTTGCAGACTAGTACGCTTTGCACATAATTTTCCCTCGGATTGATCTCACCATCTATTGCAGCTTCACAGTAGGTTGCAGGACAGATGTGAGTCCCAGAAACGTAACCTGGCTATTGTGCTTGACATATCCAGTAGGATGGTCTGACTGTCATCTTAGTCGAGCGAGGCCCAGGTGTTGAAACCCGGCAAATCAAGACTAGTTACTCCACCACTGCAGGAACTGCTTATATTACCTTCGATAATGTGCGCGTACCCATCGCCAACACATTAGGCGAGGTTGGCAGTGGTATCTTCGTTATCCTCAGGTACGGCCCACTGCGAATACCATGCAAATAAATTGACAGACACCTTCAAAACAGTAACTTCAACCACGAACGATGGGTAATGTGTTGCAGTTCAGCAAGGAGTCAACGGTCCATCGTTGAGGAGTGCTTGAAGTGGACTTCTCAACGCAAAGCTTTTGGAAAACCTCTCATCTCCCAACCAGTCATTCGTTCCAAGATTGCTGGTATGATCGCCCGCACGGAGAGTGTCCAGAGTTGGTTAGAAAATATTACTTATCAGATGACGCACATGGTTAGCCTCCTTGACACTTGCTGCATACGGCATAACTCACCGCGTCATCTTACAGACCTACAAACAGCAGGCGCAGAAATTGGCAGGGTGAGTAAATATCGTTTTCCGCCAGCAACTCAGTGTTGTGGACTTATGCGTTTCAAGACCGATCGCGTTATTGAAAAGCTATAGTACGCAATGTGCACAAGAGACTGCACGGGAGGCCGTTCAGATATTTGGTGGCCGCGGTGTCACCAAGACCGGCATGGGAAAATTCATCGAGCACGTAGGTCGAATCTCCGTTCACGTTCTTTAGAATTCAAGCCGTATCCTTTTTGTTGAACAGTATTACCGGACGGTCACATTCGACGCGCTTCTTGGAGGCGGTAAGCCCAGGAAGTGTCTTCCCGTTTGCAACCCTAACTCATGAATACTATCTAACAGCGGAGGATGTTTTGTCTGATTTGGGTGTTAGACAAGCCATGCGATCGATGCCGAAGAATGCGCGATTGTGAAGGGAAACCTTGGGATCAGTCGATCGGCGCCCAGCTGGAACCTCTGCTATTTTATGTACATAAACTATCGGCCACCGTGAATAGTATATCTCTTGTCTTACTCTGAGGGTGGTCTGCTCATATATGCCAGTCCACAAGCAGGGCGACCGTGCGCTTTGATACCTGCGTGCAATAACTTAGCAGCCTATGATACCGATTCGTCCATCTTTTGTCATTTTGAATTGCACACTTATATGTGAGTATAGTCATGAACCGCCATATCAGCAATGTTATCGAGGATTGTGCCACCTAGTCCTAGAACCCACAGCTGGCCGACTCTCGACAGTGTTCAAGAGGATCGCTTGGAGTTCCAAGGAAGCCGCAATACTGATGGCGAGATAGCTTCAGGAGGTATGGATCTATTCCGCAATCGACTGGCGTTGTGCATCATCCGAGGCCACCGCGTTCAATCCCCAGAAGTTTACCAAACTCTTCTCCAACCTCTACATTGCTGGTGCATTCAACACCTTGGCCCTCACAATAAATGAAGAGAAAATAATTACATAGATTGTTACTTACACACGAGAGATCTGCCTGGAATCACAACAGATCCAAAGGCTACAGCGAGAGGAGGAAATGTTCCAATTTTCTTTGTTCGTTTTTTCCAAGATAGAGGAATGACAAACCGGCACCAAGCAACAGGCCCCAACGTCAAGGCGAGGAAAACAGTAGGAGAAACCACAGCTACAAGCAATACGATGGCGGTGAAGGTAATGCACGCACGTAAAGGTGGCAAGATACAGTTACAACACAAGTGCAGAAGTGCGTGGAGAATACACATGCAGTGGTGGTGATACGGCGAGAGGTTTCAAAATGTCGTACCGTATTGCGGCGGCTCGTACAAAGCATAATCATTAGTGTGCAACACCGAGTTATTAGCTTGGTTTAGTTGATTCACCCAACTGAAACCTAGATCGCAGAGACATCAGGCCCCATCCGCAAGATACCGCAGCAAGCATCAAAGTAAGAGAGGGAAGGGGAAAGAATGGCTTACCTGGCATTGTCGTGTCCTGCCAGACGGGGTCCGATAAGAACTGTATCGAGTCTAAAAGTTCCTGATCCACTGGCATCGCAGGACCCTGATTGAAGTCGGGCGCATGGAGCCCTAAACCAAAGTCTGCTGCAGGTGGCGAATATCCACCGGTGTTAATATCGAAAGGCGTAAATTGTTGCAGGGGCGAGCAAGTGTCGGATAGGCTGGGAGATGAAAATTCTGGAACAGATCCACTCGAATTAAATGGTGATGATCCGGTAAGCTCCTTCCCTTTGTTTGAAGTGATTTTTGATCGCTGCCTTGAGTGCTCTTTGGGAGAGAGCGTCTCCGGGTTAACACTTTGGGTTGCAAGCAAGCCAGCGAGGAACCGGGAAAACAGTTTTGGTCCATGTTTATCATCAACGAAGACCTCTGGCGCCCCAAGCAAGTCAACAGCTTCTTGGACAAGCGAACGGATCTCTTGTCGTTGTTCGAAGGTAAAGTAATGCGAGTACTTGGGGAGGAGGAGCTTATAGAGCAGAATGTGTTGTGAATTACTTTACCACAGGTGAATTGTGCCTTACCTTGATAAGGAAGGCGCTAGCAAATGTAACGAACACGAACTGAGCATCTGGTGCATGTCGGAGCAAGATTTCTAGCGGAATGTGTAAGTGGCCATCTTATATTAAAAGCGGAAGAGCACCCACTCTTTTCTGGTGTGGGGAATAGCCTGCGAACAAAGGCGTTCACGATATCTGAGGCAGCCCCAAAGCACTATCAAGAGATTATCAGCGCGGAACTGTGTGAGGAAATAATACGTACGCACTCGCATAATGAAAGTGTTCTCATTCAACTGGCCGTCTTTTGCATGCTTCAAACCAGTTGACAACGCAACCAAGCGCGCATATGCATAGGCCATTCTGAGCAACTCAGTCCGGAATGCCCAATCACCCGTTCTCTCTTCCCCGAACTCTTCCAAACGTTTAAACCAAACCTCGCCGAGTTGTCTCAGTCCATCATCAGTATCACTCGCAAGCTGAGCAACATTCAAAGCCTAGAGGGTATTCAGAACCTTCCTCGATCAGTCGAGAAAACCTCCTACTTTGTCAAGCCCAAGCGGATGACTAGGGTCACCATAGATCCTCGACATGAAAGAAGAAATCAGTCTTAACTCTGCGTTATACCCAGAAAGGTGGATATCAAAACCCTTGATGTTGTAAGGGGATGATCTCCACCAATCTCCTGAATTGACCGCAAAGTAATCGGTGTTTGGGATAATTGGGCGCTTGCCATACTGAGTCCCAGTTGAGCGATCCAGGTTAAAACAATTCATCCAGATTCGTTGTCGGCTTAAGAGGATGCGGGCATTCTGTTCGTTGAGAGGTTTTGTGGTGATGGGACGATTCAAGTTGATGTCTTGAGCAATTCTGTATTTGAATTAAGAAAGAGATGTGTCGGTAGCTTGAAGACATGTCGTACCTTATCGCCACACCAAGATAGATCCAACTCCTTTCTTCGTCCCATCGCTTTGCTGGAACGGGATAGAGTTGCATGAGAAGATAAGCTGCAACCATCTCTTCATTCTTCGTCCCAGAGATAAGCGCAGTACCAGCGGCGAGCTGGCCATATTGCATCAATTGCCGGTAAAGATTCGGTCGGGACTCATAGAACCGGGAAGCAACGCCACACACTTGATCACCGTTAGCGTCCCGGAATTGTTCGCATACATTAGTGAGCAACTCTTACTGATTGTGAACAGGAATGGGCTTCGCATGGCCACATACTGGGGAGTGTGTAGACCAGGGTCTAGTAAGCTACTTGACATGTTCATCTTTTCGAAGTAGCTAGAAAAACATCGATAAAGATGTCACTCAGGAAAGATGCTAGCGCACATATTAAACAACTGGTCCGCTTCATTGATGGAGATAATCCCGCGGGCCAAGATATGGGGCAATTGAACTCCAACAGCGGATGGCTTCGTATGTATGGGATCGGGCTTTGGACCTGAAGCAGGGCCCAGGGTCAGAGCAGAACAAGGTAGCCAAACAAAACGTACTTGGTCGAAAGAAATCGGCACTTGCTACCCCAACAGCCTCAGACGATTCCGGTTCAACGCTCCTCTCCCTTGCATTCTTTCTAATGGAGAGGACAGCCATTAAGCCATAGGGTGCGTCTTCTTCAGGAAGCGTCTTGAGTTGTGTCTTCTGAGCTGTCTGCCTCTTCGATGTGGAACTGGCGGGTGATCCTAATCCATCCCTGCTTGTGTCATCCTCGGCAGTAGCATAGCCAGATTCATCATCAGACAAGTCCTCAGCCGTGGGGTCTTCATCACTATGGTTGGGGCTCTCCATTTCGTTCGGAACATTTGCCGGGATTAGGCCCCCAAATTCCCGGATAGAAATGCGTGCTCTTGAAATCCAATCCTGCATCTCTGCGTTTGGAACCACTGACTCGGAATTCGACTCCATGGGTGAGTGTATGGTGGACACCGGAGAACGTGGGGAGTGGGCTGCGCCAGGATTGTTTAAGACCTCGATTTTCGCCATCAGTTCCTGGATTTGCTTGGCTTGCTCACGAATCTGGTTGAGAAGGTGCTCTCGTTTACTAAGCAAGGTGCGCATTTGTTATGCGGTGAAAAGGGGAAAAAGGAGCAGGCATACGGAGGAGTACGGCGAGGCTTGCGGCCAGGGATTACACACTCCTGTCCCGCAGCTTTACAACGCTTGCAAGTATCACTGTCGTTTCTAAATTCGCAGCGGACCTAGAACAAGGACATGAGATATTGGCAAACATCCAGTATTACAACTCACCTTTAGACTCTTACACCGAGCACATGCACCCATGCTATAATTGAAACATGATGAGATAACGCTCTTGGGCACTAAACTAGGTCTACGAACGGTTTTGGTCTGGCTACCTCTTGCTCATGAGTATCAGGTTGGTCACCGTGGCCATCATCATATTCGTCACTCGGCTTGTGTCGTTTGGAGTTTGGAATGTGGTCCTGATGCATGCGCATGTACGGGGTATTGAAATAATGGGATTGCAACTCGGATTGTCGAGGTGGAAGTGGAAGTGGGGGAGAAAATTGCATAGGACCGGTGGGGAGATAAGAGTGAGGTATCGAGTGATTGATCATGGTGACATTAGGGTTGGGAGAGCTCTCGGGGGTATGATTAACCTGTGGAAATTGACCAACTTGATAATGTGTTTGACTGGGTTCCAAGGGATTCAAGTTTGGTTGGCTGTAGACCGGGGATACATGAGTAGAGTGAGGAGATGCGCCAAACGAAGAGGAAGAGGTGTCTACAGCGAGATTGACATCGGTATCGCGAGGGTTGAACGAAGACGGTTGCATCGGACCTGACTGCCTGGCGAACCCGGAAGCATTTCCGAAAGAAACTGCTGATGAGAATGACCCGAATCTGTTTGGCGCTACGGGTGTATTAAGCATTGCAGGATGAAATTGACGCTGCTGCTGCGTGAAACGTTTGGCGCTGGCGGTATCCAAGGGATAAGGAAGCTCCTCGAGCTGAAGTGGTTGTTTGAAGGGGTATTGGGGCTGATCCCAAATGTTTTGGCCAGCCATACGTTGGGCCTGGGTCGACATATCCGGTGTGGGCTTGGTTGAGATCGTAGAAGAAGAAACGTGTCAAACGAACTATCCTATCGGGGCTAGTTCGGGAGAATCGTTGCGGGGATAAGATGGTGTCCAAGGCCTTTTATGCGCTCGAAGCTGAGACCTTGTGCGTGGAGCTATCCGGGGCTGATATGATAGTAGCCACCCCGCAAAACGTAGCGTAAGTTGGGCGTTCAGCTGGACCAGAGCAGCCTCATGCTGGGCTGTGTACCACATGGCTTTCCTTTTGCGTCCTCTCCTCCAGGCCCGGAGGCTGTCCAAGTACCGACTCGGTGCTGTACGCTACCGCCAAGTTTAAGAAAATGACCGACACCGCTTGATGGTGGGTAGTCTTTTTTATCGACGCTGTGCATTGTGCAATACTTTAGCCTGGCCGACGGGGTGAATGGCCAGCGATTCGTTGGTTATAGCTGTCTGTGTAGCTCTGACATTTCACGCGCAACTTCATGGATCGGAACATCATCACCTCTGCGTACGACTACGGGTGGGCTTCACCTGGACAAGCTAACGCCTTGATGTAGCTTCAAATCCCGAGAGAGCGCCGAAAGAAAATTTCATGTGCTAGGAAGTACAAACATCAGCGCGGATAATAAACTATCTCAAGTGCTCTTCTGCCCACTCCTTCGTGATAGTACTCAGAGTCTCGAGCCCTACGTCGCACTGCCAAAGATTTGGTATCGCCTGCAAATACTAGGGCCAATTTCGTCATACTGGGCTTTTGTGTGGCACGACGTATAAAATTCGGGCTATGCAGATATCACTTCTGGGAATAAATGCAAGAAAAAAGAGAATCTAACCAACGACGCCAGAAGCGAGCCTCCGAACCAAACAGCATAGCTGGAAGAAAAAAGCGATGAGACCCCATCTGTGACGGTAATTACAAAATTTACCGCTGGCGCTTATGAGAAATAACCTCAACTTCGACCCCAGATGACTATAACAAAATACATCAGAATACCTTCTACAAGTTATCATATAGATCTGACCTTTTGGGTACTGCCACTTGAGATTACACTAGCCTCGAGACGGCGATCAACCAGTTGCTTAAGGTCCCGCTTGAGTCGCTGCCCAAAGTGCTGGAACATGGTAGAGCCTCCCGACAACACGATGTTCTGCTCGTTGCGTAAAGAAATGCCTTTCGGTAAATGTGCGTCACTCGCCTTGTATAACCCACGTCGTACGTCAATAGGTGATGATTGAATAACATCGTCAACAATCTCCGGTAGTGGCGTAAGGAAATCGGATGAATATATTTCCGGGTTGAAAAAGATTTCGGGAGCAAGAAAGCGCTCATATCCGACATCGATAGCATATTTCTCCAGGAAGTCTGATCAGTCGAGGTGTATACCTTCAACGGTAAACTCACCTTTCTGCTGACGCTATGTTCGCCGTCGTACCTTTCAAAGTACTTGTATGGCTCAGCATCATACTTTCTAAACTCCTTCACGATGTCTTGACAAACGTAGCTGTAATCCTCCTTAACCTTTGAGGCAACTCTTAGTTGGTCTTCAGGAGGTACAGCCGCCGTTTCACCGCGCTCTCGTAGAAGATTGAGGACGAATTGTGTGATGTCACGACCGGCGATAGGAATATGTTTGATCGCGCTTCCAATCACGTAACCTTCCGCACAGGGAATCACGTGGGTGACACCATCACCAGAATCAATGACCGTGCCGGTTAACGTCCTGTCGGTGACTCTGTTTGACGACCATGATGCAGCAAGTGCTAGCACCGCTTGCACGGCGATGTAGAGGCCTTTAATGTTGAACGACTCGAAGAAGATTTCGGCCGTTTGCTCTCTATTCTCGGGCGGGTTGAGGGGTGGCTCAGTCTGAGGATTTCAGATCAAATTATATTTTTATCGCTGTCGCAGGGGGCTGACCAGTAGGAAGTAATGGTCTTCGGGCTCCGCGCGCAGGTACTTGAAGATCGTTTGTTCCCAGTAACGTTCCATATGATCCCAGTTGTCAATCATACCGTGGCGAATGGGGTAATGTACACCATAGCCAGGCGTCTTTGTATTCGCTAGCGCCTCGTCGCCAATGAAGAAATCAAGGTCTTCAACACCCCGTTTCGAGGCGAGGTTCCCAGGCTTTGCTGGGACCGGGGGCCCTCCACGAGCAGACTGAGTAGCGGGACCACGTATGGCTATCGCTGTCGGAAATACACTATTCCAGGATCAGTTGCTTGAACCGCGGTAATCTGAGAAACGCGAGACCCACAACGAGGGATCGGAATTGCCTGCGAAACTGAGAATGAATCAACATCGATGTCAAGTATAAAGATACTGGGAGAGTATACCCTATCTTCGAATAACCTGTACCATTATCACAAATAATGGGCGCGAGAAGGGACAT
The DNA here is from genome assembly GCA_038094475.1 of Phylloporus aff. rhodophaeus. Lineage (NCBI taxonomy): Eukaryota > Fungi > Basidiomycota > Agaricomycetes > Boletales > Boletaceae > Phylloporus > Phylloporus aff. rhodophaeus. Next base: position 258,083 of record JBBPUD010000005.1, on the reverse strand, counting down.
CGTCGTGTTATGCTATCAATCAGTAGCTGCGAATAACTTTGTTTGGTCTAGTATGGCATAGGCTTTGGTTCCTAACAAAGACAAACAGCGGTTACGCTACCGGGAAGGCGGGTGATGGCTCAACGCCTTTGTCCCTTCTAAAGTACGACCCCCAATATTCTTCGTTGGCTGCGCAGGCTTCCTATAGAAAGCAGACCAAGGATGGACGTTTACCGCAAGTCTAACATGGCATTAGAATGCCCTCTTACATATCCCTATTGATGCTGCCTTTCTAGCCTTATCCGCAGTCAAATTATAGTCCTAGTTGGAATGCTGCACCATTCGACAGCGGCCCAAATTCCATCTGTCATTTCACCTCAGGTTTACCTCCCATCAGTACAAGGACCAAGATACTTTTGATAGGCACACTGGTAACTCGCATTGAACATTCCCAGAAACAAGTCGTACGCTCATAATATACCCCGCCCTTGCGAATACAGGATACACGGGAGTTTCCGTCCTTCTCCACCATTTGTGGTTGGGCGATTTGATATCATTGTCCTCGTCCGTCACAAAGAAAAATAGTCTCAAAGATGTTACACCGGTGGTAGGCTACAATGATTCCGTCTTGCTGAAGAATCTTGCTCCCCAAGCCAAAGTTGTAATCGTACGCGTATGCACAATGCGACGTTACTCCTTGATACTCGCTCAGGTTTCTATCCTCTGGTGGACAATCCAAACGCTGTCAAAGCTGTGCTCGTGCAATGCTATGACAATTATGAGTGCCTGCCTATTTTGATTCATTCCATCAGCATTCCCACTTTCTCCCTGTTTCATGTCAATGAATTCACTTAAATGGGCATTGGTGGATGATAGGTTTGACTGTTTCAGAACACCATCGTTTCAGGCGTACTCATTGATGACACTCAGGGCACAATCCTTCAGATTGCACCCATGCTGGTGTCAGTTATCAACATGTTGTCTTCTCTGTGGTGTTGAATGTGTGGCAAGTCTAGCAGGTGAATGTTGGAATCAGAACAACTCACATTGGAGATAGTGGTACACTGTGTTTGTTTAGGATATGTCAAGACATATGTGCATCATTCTCCCGGGCTTGGTGCCGCACGGATACCCCTTGTTTCTATCGAAATCTGGAGTTCGTAATATTAATATTAATCAATGCGGGCACCAGTTCGTATCAAGGGAATACAATCGAAATATTTGGTCACATATCGAAATTTTCGTATTTGTTTGCGCATATTCCCGACGCCGCTGCCATCTCTTGCCATCTCTACGCGGGATATACTTTGCAGATAATGGAGATTGTGAGGTTGGAGACATTTTCGGTGTGGTGGCGAAAGGGCTCAGTGCTCGAAGATGTAGTGGCGACCTGAACAGTGGGATTTCCCTAGCGAGTAAAGTCAAATTTAATACAAGATATTGACTCGCTGGCCGTAGTAACAGATGGTACTAACCGATCTAGTCTCAGCCAGACAGCTGGCGTCGTGTTACGCGAGCAACTATCGCTACTCTGATTTGGGGTTTGTTTTAATATCGACTTTTTATAAGGCCTTTTGCTGCCATGAAGCCGCGTTTTCGCCTCCCTCATTCATGCCCCAACACGCTGCATTGGACAGACACCGCTCCTTCTAGCCCACTCTCTTTCTCTCTCGCAAACAAACCATTCATAACAGGGTGACCCACACTGCTGGCAGTCAATCTATGGCTTCTTCTTATGCCGCGCCAGCAAACGCTGTGGCTGCCAACAACTACATTGGAGGCGGCTTGATTGCTGGGTTTATTGGTGTTGTCGTGTCGCTATCTCTGCTATGTTTTTGTTGCTTTCGACGATCAAAAGTGCACAAGGTGTGGATCGACAGTCAAAATACTCCATTCTCCCGCACTGGAGGGTCAGCACCACTATGGATGGAAGAGTCCAATCTTTCACCGAGGTGATGAATTCAACGTTCCAGTCTGATTGCTTTTTAACCTACTTCTTTATTGCTCCCTCTTTTTAGCGGGGTTCATGGTTGGCCATCAATCGCTGTTCCCGAGAAAAGCATCACTCGTAACCCGCGCTCGCACAACTTTTCAGCCACGTCGTTCAGGGGCGAACCTTCCCCTGCATCATCTAGATCTTCCCTCCAATACCCAACGCTAAATCCATCACCACGTTCGCGTGCATTATCGGGCCTTAACCCAGCACGTTCTCGACACAACAGGTCATCATCTGGATTTTCTGTGTACTCCTCGAGCCCCTCCCCGTCTAGATCAAATTACCGCCTATCTTCTGTCAGTTCTATCCCCCCCTTTAAACCAAGCCCTGTACGACAGCCCTTCATACCGTCTCTTTCCGACGAGTTAGCCGTCAGCAAAAGTGGCGAATATCTTATAGTGCTTCAGTCCTTTGATGACGGTTGGTGTCTCGTCGCGCGAGACAAACCATCTTCGTCGCGTCGCACCTCCTTTCTCTCTGTGCGCAAGGGTGATAATGTTGACATTGGTGTCGTACCCGCATGGGTATTCGCGGAGCCACTCAAAGGCGTCAGTGTCACACGGCCATTCCGTAGCTCGAGTGTCAATGCACTCAGACCTGGTGGAAACCCGACCGACGTAAGAAATACCGGTCTCTCTTGGTCATATTTCGCATGATCTATGTGAGTTTTATCAGCTATTTACTTCATCATTTTATTTTTCTCGAGGTGCCACGCTGTGCTGGGCATGTTTGTTGCACGAGTTAACATCGTCGTTTCTTTCATTCACCAAGTCCTTGCATTTCATGATGTTCCACATTGATTGGCTAGCTGCATGCTAGTTTTCACTGCATACCCTGATAGATCTCTCTCTCGCATACTGGTCCATAGTAACAGTAGTTTTGATCAACTAGCTGTTGTACTTTTCGAGGCAGGTTCCTATGTCTATTGTAACCGTTTCACTTGCCACCGCCCATCCCCTGAACGGACAACGGAACCGAAACTCGCTGACCAACCGACAGCGACAGGGGCCTGTCTTTCCGACAGACATTGGGAACAAAAATATGTTACGCGAGTGTAGGCGGACGCTGGCGTTGGACAACAGACAAGCCGCGTGTTCTTTCGGCATCTTCCATGGGTCGGTCTGAATGGTACTGGCACATCGTTCACTCGTCCAGGGTACAGTTATCAAAAATCATTGAATGATTCTGTAACCAAGCAGGTTTCCATCATATCACACCAAATGATGCGCCCCTCGCCGGAAAAGCGAGTTTACACTTGGAATGTACGATGACGTGCCCAAAAATCGATTGAGGAGCTTTCAAGCGCGGAATAGATAAATAAACCAACCAAGGACAGAAACTGATCAACTGAGCGGCTTTGGTTAGCTCCCCATGTCCAAATCATAGGGGTCAACCCGTCTGATACACCTTGGTTCAGGCCGAACCCACTCATCTGGCTCAGGCTGGACAACACTGGAAAACTCCTGGAAGACCCTTCCCATGACCATGGTTCGCAAATCGAAACTGTTCAGTCTTCCCTGTTTACCGGGATCTGATGAAGGACTTGGTTTCGGTGGCATCGTCGGAGGAAACCCGGGAAAACCAATGGGCCAGGTAGGCAAGTAACATATTTCCTGTTAATCATCCATGAATCGTGTATAAAATGTGCATGCTACAAAATTGGACGCACTTCTGGACTGCAATCAGGATTGCACTTCACCCACACGCTCCAGTCGAGCCACGCCATTAGCTGGTTCAAATCCTCGGCCCATTGGTCCCGAACCAGGATTATTTCAGTTACGTTCAGCGAATCCTTTGTGTTCAGCAGCTGATCGATACCTGCATATACCCCAGCAGCCCACATCTTCGTCACCACCCGGCAAATTTCGCGGGTGGTTCCTTTGGCGGCCCGAAGAAGTAATTTCTCCGAATCGGTCATAGCGTCCAATTGGGTCTCTACTACGAATTTTGTATGTGCCGTAGCGCAGATCTTGTAGATAGGAATTGTCCACTCCAGGTCGGCTTTGTCTGATAGGCTGGATGGCGTAGCAGATAAAAGGATGTAAGGCATCAACATGATTCTGAGCTGAGTGTGGGTTTTATTGGCGAGATTGATGATTTCGGCTGGATCTGTTGCAGGCGAATTGAAGAAATAGCGTGCCAGTTCAAGCCGTCCGGCGAATCGATCGACTATGACCTGAAAGAGTGTCCTCCACTCAATTCCACTCGAGAGACCCGAGGGCCTGACCAAGGCTGCCTCCAGCCTCGCCTTGACAGCCGACAACTCTTTTCTGGATACGTTACCCACGCGGTGGTCCCACCTCTCCTGATCAGCTCGAATAGTAACCAATGAAGGCACAAGTCTTGTGTCGTAAAAGGAGATCAGTCCAGCGAGATCCAGTTGTATCCGAGTCTCGCCGGGGAAGCGATTGTGCCAAGAGCCACTGTTCATGACTTCAAACAGCACGAACTCGGCTATCATAGATTATCTGAGTATTTCTCTCAAGGAAGGGATTCGATAATTGAAGACCTACGGGACATTGGTGGAATAGGTCTCCAGCTTACTATATTCGCCCAGGAGACCACGCTGACACCAGAGGTAAAGTCGCAGAGGATGACCTCACTAAAAAGGACCTAAGGAGAGCCAAGTCTCCGGCAAAAGATCACTCACAAGTCCATTTCCATCCTATAACAGCATAAGAATATTTAACACAGAAGCATTGAAGTCGCACCTTACAAGGCCATCCACACCAAATTTCTTTCCCCATTTACAAAGGTTTCCAACCCGTTCCCACTCGTCGAATGTACTATCCGGGATGATTTCGCCCCACGCGAGAAGGTCTTCGGTATCCATTGAGCCGTATGGCAATTTCGCAGCGCTGCTGCCATCAAAGTACAGAACTTTAAGGGGGCGGGTGGCAGTGAGTGTGAGCTGCCAGCATCCTGGTTGGGGAGGATCGGCATCGAATCCATTATTGCAGAAGAGGTATGCATGTTCAGGATCCGTAGCAAGCCAATCCGGACCCGACGGCAGCTCGTTGGTATTCGTACCGTGGTAGAGAAGCGTTCCTTTCGGGATGACTCCAGGTACGATGTTATGGCCTGGAGGAGGTAGAGTGAGTGGCACAGCGAAATAAGCGGATTCATTGCCTACCATTTCTCATGCGAGTGTTGGGCCAGTGCTGAAGTAGTGAATATACCGTCTCAAACACGAGATGGTCCGTGTCATTGGGGTTTGGGAGCTCGTTAGGATTCCATTCTTCAGTGCTAAGAACACCTGGGTTTCCCCCTTGCCAACGATGGTCGGATCCTAACGGCACTTGGGCGGCGAGCGCAGGGACCACAACTGATGCGACAAGACCGAGTAGAACTACACCCTGCATCACGAGAGCACCGGAACAATTGTCATCTAGAGATTTTATTAGTTGGAGGAATCGTTCTGGGCGCAAAGTTGAAACACGCAGTTACTAATGACTTATCCTGATCAACTCCAAAAGCAACAATGCCGCTCTATCGGACCGCCCCGAGGCGTGGTATGCATCCGATTCTCGGTGTCCGTTTTAGAGATGGGATGACTCGTGGGTCTCTCCTCATCCCCGCTGGTGCCCGAAATGTACTCCGTTATGTCCCCTGCATTCCTTGTTTAACAGTGGAACAAATGCACCATTCCAGCATGAGCGAAGTTCCATCCACATACATGAGCCGATGTGTCTGGAGCCCGGTGATGAGTATTAGATGAGTCGGAACTGAGTCGGGAATTACAGCTGATCCAAGTCCATCTTCACGAAATGTGCCAAGCGACCATAAAACTGCTGATGAGGCTCGGGTGCGATCCTGGAGCACGTGTTTTGCTATGCTTTGACCATGATGATGCGGCCGACAGACTTGACACACGTGTAGAAGGAATTAGTACAGAAGTCAAGCTAGTCTGAGAAATGTAATCAGACAATCCATTTAGCCGATGGCGAGTCTCAAATGCTCTGAACTCACATCTTTGTTTTAGCCTGCAGTCGTTCAATGTACAAAGAAAATGGACTGGATGAAACATGATCCATTTGGCAACGGCCACCTATCATGACTCTCAGTTTCGACTTACCAGGAATTGCAATGGGTAATCTGATGACGTGTCACCTTAGTAGTGTCGCAATCATCAAGGAGACATCTGTATGGCTATCTTTATTGAAGTGGGTTCAATTAAAGATGTCAGCGTCTGGCAGAGACGCCCTCTCCTGCAAGTTCTAGTCATTCTCATTCTTGGCAAGCTACTTGGCTAAAGCACCAACGAATCTGCCGCGAATCTGCTAGTCGTAGTGAGTACGAGGCATCTCGGGGGCAGTAGTCTCGTAAGGAGCAACCCGCGGGACACATCTGGGTTGAGGCCGAACCCAGTCATCTAGTTCGGGTTTGGTCGCATTCCATATCTCGTCGGCGAAGCTTTCCGTGACATGATCTCGCAATTCAAGGCTGCCAGGTCTTTCTGGATGTGGGCGTCTTGGTAGATCTGATGGCTGCGGAGGCCCGCTACCAAACCGTGGGAAACCGGAAGGCCACGTAGGTAAGTAGCACATCTCCTGTGGGACAGCAATTCCAGGATATGAAGTTTCACCAACAGCAGAAGGCGTACCTCGGGACCACAACCGGGACTACACTTTACCCACACGCTCCAATCTAACCACGCCATTAGCCGGTTTAAGTCCTTTACCCACTGGTCCCAGATCTGAGTTATTTCAGTGATGTTAAGGGACTCCCTCGTATTTAATGACGGATCAATGCCTGCATATACCCCGGCAGCCCACATCTTCGTCACCACTCGGCAAATCTCCCGGGTAGTACCCTTTACAGCCCGAAGGAGCAACCTCTCTGAGTCGGTCATAGAGCCTGTTTCCGATTGTATAAATTCCGTGTGTATCGTGGCACAGAACTTGTATATGGGGATGGTCCAGTCCAGATCAGTCTTGTCCGATGGGTCGGTCGGCTTGGCCGATAAGAAGATGTATGGTGTCAACATGATTCTGAGCTGAGTCTGAGTTTTGTTGGCGAGATCGAGAATTTCGTTTGAATTGACCGCCGACGAGTTCAGCAGATGGCGTGTCAATTCGAATCTCCCAGCAAATCGATCGACTATGACCTGAAAAAGTGTCCTCCAGTCAAACCCGTCTGGCAGGCCTAAGGGCCTGACCAAAATTGCCTCGAGTCTCGACTTGACAGCCGCTAAATCCTTGCTGGATACGTTCCCAACGCGATGGTCCCACCTTTCCTGGCCAGTTCGAATAACAACCAATGACGGCACAAGTTTAGTGTCATAGAAAGAAACTAATCCAGATAAATCCAATTGGGCGCGCATCTCTCCGGGGAAGCGATTGTGCCATGAGCCGGAGTTCATAACTTCAAATGAAGTAAATGTCGCTGATAGAATTCCTACCTAAGTACCTCTAGAGCAACATATGTAGCAGACAAAGAACTCACATATTGATGGTGTATTCCTTCGACTCACGAGATTTGCAAGTGAAGCGACTCTGACGCCAGAGGTGAAGTCACAAAGCATAGCCTCACTGCAGACACGTGAAGGAGAGCCAAGTCGTATTCAAAATGGTCACTCACAAATCCATCTCCATCCTAGAATGACGTTCAATCCAGGGTGATATTGGAGGAAGTGAGGACGTACCTTATAAAGGCCTCTACATCAAATTTCTTTCCCCACTTACAAAGTTCTTCAATTCGCTGCCTTTCGGTGGGCAAGCTTTCAAAACCAGCTTCACCCCATGCGAGGAGGTCCTGTGTGTCCATCGAGCCATACGGAAGTTTTGCTGCACTACTGCCGTCAAAGTAGACAGCCTTGAGGGGACGAGTGGTCACAAGCGTGAGCTGCCAACAACCTTGCTGGGTATAACTCTTTCTGCTAGGTGGGGGGCTATCCCGGCAAAAGGCATACGCGTGTTCAGGATCGGTGGCGACCCAATCCGGGACCTGCGGCAACTCGTCGTCGTTTGCACCACGATAAAGAAGAGTGCCTTTCGGAATGGTTGCTGGCACAATATTATGGCCTGTAGGAGAGAATACGTTCACAGAACGAAATCACGCGCATACCACTCACCATTTCTCATGCGCGTGTTGGGCCAGTGTTGAAGTAACGAGTACACCGTCTCGAATACAAGATGATCAGTATCATTGGGGTTCGGAAGTTTGTTGATGTTCCATTCCGCACAATCTTCGTCGCCGAGATCATTAAAGCCTGATTTAAATGGCACCTGGAGAGCGAGTACAGGTCCCAGAAATAAACTGAAAAGAAGGAATCGCAACATCATCTGGAGGAGGGTCTCTGCTGCGGCTGTATAAGCCATCCGGCTTCGGGTTTCGAGTTCATGTATCGGAGTTTGAAACCCAAAGTTAAATTAGGGCAGTAGGTAGGAATATCTCTCAGGGGTCTACCAGGCTAACACATTTAGGGTGCGGCCTGAAAGGTAGTCGTGACTCTGACAAACTCCACGCATCTTCGGTGGAGTGCTCCACGTCGAATGAAGCAGGCCATCTATGCAGAAAGCATGCCTCCTGTGCATGATGTAGTTGTAAGGCACCGACAAGACCATGCAACAGACGCACCTCAGGACCACAGCCAGGATTGCACTTTATCCAGACGTTCCAGTCGAGCCATGCCATTAGCCGATTCAAATCATCAGCCCACGTACTCCACATCTGAGTTACTTCAGCAATGTCCGGGTCTCCCTTTGTGCTTGATGATTGATCGATGCCTGCGTGCACTCCAGCGGCCCACATTGTTGTCACCACTCGACAAACTTCCCGACTGGTTCCTCGTACGGCCTGCAATAGTAATTCCTCGGAGTCGGTTATAGAGTCGAATTTGGACCCAACAAATTTTGTATGTGTCGTGGCACAGAGCTTGAATACAGAGGCGGACCAGTCCAAGTTGGTCTCGCCCAAATGGTCAGTTGGCTTAGCCGATAGTAAAAGGTAAGGCGCTAGCATGACCCTGAGTTGATCGTGAACCTTATGCGCGAGATCGAGGATTTCGTTTGGATCAGTTGTCGATGAATTCAGGAGATGGCGTGTCACTTCGAGCCGTCCAGAGAATCGATCGACTATGATCTGGAAGCGCGTCCTCCACTCAATTCCGCTCGAACGACCCAAGGGCCTGGCCAAGGCTACCTCTAGTCTCGCTTTGACAGCAGATAACTCTTCAGTGGATATGTTCCCTACACGGTGATCCCATCTTTCTTGACCGGCTCGAACGGCGACTAAAGAAGGCACGAGTTTGATGTCATAGAAAGAAACCAACCCAGATAGATCCAACTGAATACGCGTTTCTCCGGGGAAGTGGTTGTGCCAAGAACCAGAATTCAGTGATTCAAAAACAGCGCGCGTCGCTGTACAAAGTGTCATGAACTTTTTTTTGGCAAGCAAGAAACGTGATGGACAGGTTCTCACAGTTCTGCGCGGTCACTATGTTCAAGAAAGAAACCACACCAACACCAGAGGTGAAGTCGCAAAGCATGACCTCGCTAATGGGATCTAAGCAAGGCAATGAACTACAGAAGAAACAAATGCTTACAATGCTACTTCCATCCTGTGACGATGTTCAAAAAACCAGGATAGGAGAGAGGTGAAAACTCACCTAACAAAACCATCTACACCAAACTTGTTTCCCCACCTACAAAGTTTTTGAATTCTTACATCTTCACTCGAGACATCTCCAGGGCGTGTTTCACCCCATGTGAGCAGGTCTTGCGTATCCAACGGGCCGTTCGGGAGCAGTGCTGCACTCTTACCATCAAAATATACGACTTTGAGAGGTCTAGTGGTTGCGAGCGTCAGGTGGAGGCATCCTTGTTGAGAATAACCCAAGGCCCCCGAATCATCTACACAAAAGTTGTAGGAGTGTTCCGGGTCCAACGCAACCCACTCAGGACCTGGTGGCAATTCTTTGCGACCTGTACTGTGGTAGAGGAGCGTTCCATCCGGAATGATCCCTGGTACAATGTTATGACCTGGGCGGGTGTGTTTACTGAGTCAGATGGTCGCCGAAATCGCTTACCATTTCTCATGCGGACATTAGGCCAGAATTGAAGCAGCGAGTACACCGTCTCGAACACGAGATGATCAGTAGCATTGGGGTGTGGTCCCTCGCAAAGACTCCATTCAGCAGGGTCAAAGCCGTTGGGGTTGGCAGGGCCGTCTTGAGTAGATCCGAATGGCACTTGGAGGGCAGGGACTAGCGCTGGTGCGAGAAGACTGAAGACTGCTCCGAGCATCGCAGTGGTTGAAAACGAACACTAGCTTCAATGGATCTAGTAGTGTCGCTGTACTATTCAGGAAGTAAAGTTCGTGCAACTCTCCATCTCCTAGTTTACTAGATACTTATCCTCGAAAAGTTTTTCTTACAGGTGTGGGGCAGCAGACACCATTGAAAGAAATATTATTCGATCATGAGTGTGCGTAGTTCCATCACCAACCTAAGGTCCAGCGGGTGTGCCAACTTGGCCACGATCCGCTCCTTGACCTGAATCTGCCTGTAGATCCCTCCTGGCTCCGATATCAACAAGTGGGCCACGAATGGCTGTCGCAGCGGATGGTCCCCATACTTCTCTTCCCCCACCATCGACCGTTCCGTCGCCAGCGACTGGTCCCACACTCTAAAGATACAGAGATACTTGCTCGCCACCCGTCCATACCCGAAACCAGTCTTGATCGGCTCTCTCAGCGTGACAGTCATGGGATGGAGCGACTCAGCGATGATGTGGTACTGAAAAACTTTCTCACCACGCCCTGCTGCCCGTGCTTCCGACATAGCCTTGCTCTCCTCCACGTCATACACACAATACTCGAATCCGTGACAGTGAATTTTCGCACCCGCCATGTAGTTCGCTGGGTGTTGCGCATTCACGCCGACCCGTTCTTGCAGGTTGAACAACCCAACATTGATACGGTCGATTCCCCGCTGAACCTGGTTCATGAATGGTATCTTGTGGAGGGTTTGTGCGACCCGCATTGTAACTGGGACAGGATCTACAATCGGTGGAGCGAACGGGTCGAAACAAGCTGGGGAAGATGCAAGGAGTGAGTTCGCTCCTGGCTTGCCCGTCCAGTCGAACAACGACGGGTCATCTGACTTGGCCATTATTTCGATCTGGAGACGATAGAAGGCACTCTCGCCTTCGCCATACATGACGGGGAAGTGAACGTCAAAGATACCCATGAGACTGTAGGCCATGTCTTCGATCTCTGTTGTCTTGCGACGAGCGGCCCAGCTCATGCGTTGTCGCACGGTGGGCTGGCGTGAGGTGGGATCAAAGTGGGTGAGCGCGGTATCATCAATGCCTGTGATCTCCGTGATCAGTTTGCGAAACGTAGGGGATCCCTTGTAGTTGTCGATGGGCAGATCATCGGTCGTGATCAAGAACGTCCAATCCGACTGGAAAAACAAGAGCCGACGTGGAGCAATTAGTTCCTGTAATGTCCACCCTCTCAAGAACCAAACACTTTTCTTCAACGCCTCGATCGAATTGTCACCAACGTCACCAAGATAGATGATTGTGAGATCCGAATTCCGGTACCACTTGAACATGGAGATGATTGACTTTTGGAGCTCCGAGGTGCTGTTTTTATCGATACAGCATGTGTCTGACCATGCCCAGCGGAATCCACGTTCACGTGCGCGGCGACAAAAGTTCTGCAACTTTCTCGCTCCAGAGGACTCTGCGAGGGAAAATACATCCGACCCATCAAGATCCTTGTACAACGGCTCTACCATTTCCCATCGATGCGACAACATGGCATATGCAAACGACGCCTCGACCGTGTTGCGCATTACGGCCGTCTCGGTTGATGCAGCGGTCGACTCGAAAAGTTGCGCGTGGTCCACCTTGAACCGTGCTTCGATCGCGTTCCGATCGTACAATCTGCCATTCTCGGTACAGATTAGACGGAGTGGCATATCCGATTTCTTCTGATCAATCATATCTTGAAGCGTCGAGTCTTCATCTTCGTCCATCTCGTATAACCTGGGATCTATGGGCCCAGGAATCGTCTGGGCGCGAGCGAGCGATGTGTCCTCATTCCGTTTAAATTTCTTATTTTCAAGGCACGGCGTCAGAATCGAATTGGCGCCGTGAGGATGCTTTACCTGCGATATCTCAGCCTTGAACGAGTCAGGATCGGATATAGCTCTGACTACGGTTCGTCTCAGATTCCGAAGTTTCTGCGCCATGCGCGATTTATCGATGGTACGTTGCTCGTCTTTCTGTCACGATAGATGTCAAGAGACAACACAAGGCGAACATGAACGAATGCCTACGTTGTTCGCGGATGCACACTCCGAGCAGAGTGGGGACAGAATATGACGACGTTTGAGAGAAGGGTCACGCGGGAAAGAAAATTCCGGTCTGTTCCACCCAACCTCCCTTTTATCCACACCTGTTAAGGGGCAGAGATTAGCGCCCAAGAATACCACCTCGGCAAGGATAGGGCGAGGCCTAGGCTATCACATTCATAGAAGGCATCCTCTTCCTTACTGTGTCTCTCAGGTTCTGGGCGAACGGGGAACCGTGTATCATATTCGGATTGCCTCTGCTCCCCGTGATAGGCTCCGGTTTGTCAACCTACATAAAGCAGGCTGTTCTCTTCCCCTGGCTCGATGTGCAAAGTGACAGCCTTCATTCAGCCCCGCGGAGCATATTCACTTACGGCAAGGGGGAGGGACCTCATCATTTGCACAAATTTGTGTGCTGTATCTGTCGGCTGCGTATCATGATCGCCACGTACTGAAACCGAATCCTTTTGCACATTGTCCCGATAACCGTTATTGATTCGAATGGGCTGAAAGGAGTGTACGTTCAAATGAGATGGACGTGACCGTCTTATCCGACACAGCCCACAAGGATCAATATCACGATACGGATGACGAGATTGGGGTACAATTATAAAGCCATCTCAGGCAGGATGACAGATGCCTGGGATGTACATTCACAAGGTCAGGGAAGCAGCCGGGTGTGGCGCATCACTACCACTTCAGTGTGGATCAAAGGCAACCCCACCGATGGGGAAAAATACACAACACCACTCTCGGATATCAGATAAGATTGCAACATCTATATTCAAGGACGGACATCAAATCGAACACGATATGTACATTAAAGTAAGGGATGAACAACAGGAATAGAGGCCACGAACGAGCGACAGAAGTACAACGGATGGTGAACCGCTAGAAACATGGTCGAATGATGACAAGAAACGAAAAAAAGCGAGTTCAAACATGAAAGCATCACCGAGACAGACGCGTACAAGTCGATACATAGAAATAAGTTTTTGATGCACGCACGGGGTAGATCTAACGAATATTGATCCGGGTGGGGGGATAGGGAAAAGCCGTGACACTGACGGCAGAGTCGCCGTCGTCTCCAGTCGCACGAGAGTAGAGAGATGACTGAACTGAAACGATTCTCTCATTATCTAGTTCTGGTGGTGCTTCGAGGGCAGCAATCAGGGATCGAATCGCGTCGGACGAATCGCGGGAGGAGTTTGCATCGGCAAACGGATTTTCGAGTGTGTCAGAAGGTATCACGCGCTTGATGGGGTGATCTCGGGCACCGAAGAAAGGGTTTTGACCCTTCACGCTCTTCGCCGAGCTCTTCATCGAGCTCGCCCTATCCGAGAAGGGATTCTGAAGTTCCCTGTCGGCAGTGTCTGTGCCAATTTGGCAGACATGCAGCACTTCTGCACTTTCCCAACGATGTACAGTAGACGTCATGGCAGGCGGCGTTGACCTTTCCATCGCCATCATGACAGGCGACGTGGAGTTGGGTAAGTTTGAATGGATTGAGAAAAACGAGTCTCCACCAACGGTCTCCCCATCCCAAGAAATGGGAGGGGTCATGTCCGTGCCACGACCCGCGAGATGCAAAACCGGCTGAGGTTTTGCAACTTTGCTGTCCAGGTCCGTTGTGGCACTTTGGGATGCCATCTCGGCAGCCAAGCCGGGGTGGTACTTGGCAAAATGTTGCATGGTTCCGACCGACTCTCGATTGTGGCCAACCGAGGACTTTTCTCCTGACGCATTGCTATTTGTGCGATGGAACATGGCACCAAGTGACCCAGGCGAATGCTGCTGTTTCATAGACTGTTCCTGCCCCTGCCGATTACCAACGTCATCCATCCGTTTCCAGGCTTCGAGATGAGAACGCCTCCGCGATGCATTGTTCATGGTATTGCGTGAATTGGTATAGGTAGTAGATCGTTTGTGTCGCTTAGAACAGTAAAAGGCGAGCGATACAGAGAGCAGAAGGGCAACGAGTGCAGCAGCGCAGGCTCCAATCACGGTTCCCAACGGAATTTGGTCGCCGGAAGGGGTAGTGGAACCTGAAGTGGAGGTGACTGTGGGTGATTGCGACGTCGCAGTGGACGGAGGAGTGATTACAGAGGAGTCGACAAGGGGAATACCTGACGGAGCAATGTTGAAGTTGGTAGGTGCTGCTGTGTTTTGCACCAACGTGGATGCGGTGGGGGTTGGGTTGCTCTCTACGACAGAGCCAGAAAGTGGGAGATAGCCATCCCGCTTACGCGCCGTTCTGCGCTTATGGAGCGACATGAGACGAGGTGTAAAGGAGTAGGAAGGGAATGATGGGGCCGATGAAATGACAGAGCAAGAAAGGAGTGGGGTGCGAATGGCACCTTCGCAGAAGGGACCAGAGCTACAAGGACGATTCTTGAGCGGCCGGGATGAGCTGGAACGCTTGTAGTTCGGTTCCGTCAGTGTTCATGCCCAGAAAAGCGTGATTACTAACTGGAAACGACGTCCAGGATAGACCTGGGAGAGCGCAGACAAGACACTGGCGGATGGAGGGTTATTAGGAAGAGACGAGTTGCATTCGCGTTGCGATGGAGAACTGATCAAAACATAATTACTTAATAGCCAATGTAACCGGTAGAATGCTACTACTACTACTACGGCGCGACCATTGCGAGCAACCGTTCATACTCTGGAAACAGCGACGTCGTCATCTCCCTCACAAACGTCTTGAATACCGTACTCTTCATAACAAGGTCCATGAAGTATGGGTTCCCATTAGCTGACAAGATGTTGGCAAGAAAGCCATACACTGTTAGGTCAATGCGTGACGGAAGTTCTCCACCGTGGAAGTACTTGCGTTCAGCATACTTGACCTCAAGTGCCTCAAATCCTTCCTTCTGCAAGCGATGGACCTCCTCTGGTGAATGACGCCCCACACCGCCAGAGTACAGTCCACGAGTGACTCTCCGTCTGAAGTACCACGAGATCAGTGATCGCAAAGGACGTGGAACTTCGCCAAATGCATCCTCCGCCGTGGCTGCAAAGTTTTTGTCGATGCACCATCGGTCGCACAGGATAGCAGGATACAACAGTTCCTCCATGTACGCTTGAAACGCCCTGGACTCGGCCTTCTGCGCTTTCGTCAAGCCAGCCAATTCATCGGGGTCTTTGATGAGACCATTTTCCACCAAGTACTGAATGATGAAATGTGAATCGGGAATTGTAACCGTTTGGCCATCGTGAGTTATCTCCGCATAGGGCACCTTTCCCTTTGGTGCACTGTAGGGATATGTATCCCGGAGTTCGTGTGAAATCTTGCTATATCTGAGGAATGTCTCCAGTTTCTGGCAAAAGCCAGAGGTGCTTGGCTGATTGGCCGGCCTTGGAACGCCCAAAAGCACGACGTGAGGTGTGCCCGTCATGACCTGTCGTCACCTCAAAATCACGACGCCCATCGGTAGACGCGACAAAAGACGAACCTGTTGTTTCAGTGTCGTGGAGGGTTTCGTCGCTATCAAGCGAATAGAACTCGACTGCGGCCAGTAGCAGCACTATTTATTCACTCGCAATTCCTGTGCACTGTATGGGTCAGAGGTCTGGTTCACCGATGCGGACCTCGTTGGTTAGCCGGTCGCATCACTTTTGTAGTCAGCCCGTTTCATTTGATCAGTCATACGCACCAACATGACATGCTCCATCACCGTCCTCTATTTTGCCGCAGCGTCCACATCGACGGGTCTCTTTGAACAATCCGTCGCTCTCCCTTCTCCAGCACCCAAACCGTTCCCACTCGCATCCCTCGGCACCCTCCTTGTCTCGTTACACCCCAACACGGGCTTGGACAAGATCCTCGAGACGAGTCAGTGGAGCGTTAATGCGGAGATGATACCAGAGCCAGATGTGTCCTCGGTATTTTTGCACGGGGGAGAAGAGGTTGCTGTGATTTGTCCCGTCTCGGGAGGTTGATGATAACCTTGTCGACTGGAGGTCGCTCTCATTTGGTGGCAAGGCATCCAACTGGTTAAGACAAGGTCTTGCTTTTATTTTATTTCAATCTGATTCTCCCCAGTTCAAAACCGATGCCGATAGCAATTATATTGCATTTCGTGGATAGTACCACGCTGGAAAATAAACGTTCTATCATTCGAATCATCCTTCACGGCCAACCCAAGAGTCTCCTCCGAGTAGCACTGCACCCAGTGCCAGAGTTACGATCTGACCTTTGCTCCCTAACCCTGATGCACTTATTGGTGTCGTGAGTTTTGTACATTCCTAGATGACGAGCTGGTGGCGGGGAAGAACCCCGAATGACCCTGTCATCCTTCTCAAAGGGAATTACCTCCCAAGGTGGTTACAACCACTGTATTGTAGTCCTCGTCCGAACTCGATCTAAGCTGGACGGGTCGAGGTGAATGTGGATATGTCACAGCGACGAGCCTACCGTCGATATGCCCTGGAGGAAGACGGCTGACAGCGATGTAACAGAGGTATGGTATTTGAATAGCCGAATGAATGTACTGGTCGAGTTCGTCGGGCCATAGAGAATAAATGTGGAAGCGAGAACCCTGATAGCGCAGAAGATGTGTTGGTTCCGATTTCCAGTGTAAGTTGGTTCATTGCCTCAGCATCTCTTGCCCAAGATGAGCTAGAAATACATCGGCCTCGGAATGTCCACTCGTTGCCGCATCCGTCTCTGTTGTTTCAGACATCCGTGAAGTAGATGTGACTGCGTTCTCCAGCGCTGTAAAAGGGTCCTTGGCCGTTGCTACAAACGTAGTCGGAGGAGTCACCGAGTTTGAGGGTATTGACTCATTATCCGGAGCCACCGTTGTCTTCCTACGCTTTGCCTCCAACATGGCTCGCCGTTCCTCAATCTCACGCTTCCGCTTCTCCAGAGCTCGACTCGTAGGTTGTCCACTTGTTTCGCGCATGCCTTCTACTTCGCCAGGTCGTACATCCGTGGCGCCAGTATCCTCTCGCGTCTTCTTTGTCTCCTCGCGCGCTGCTCTCAACTCCTCCATCTGTTTATTTCTTGTTTCCTCATCCCCAGAGAACTGGTAAAATGCGGCACCCTTTGCACGGACTTCCCTCGATGAATCGTAGTGTGCGGAGAGAGGATTGTTTGATGCTGCCAGCTCGTCTTGCACAGCTTTGACTCGCTCAGCAGAGGGCTCATACACAGGGAAAAAGTTGACCGGATTATCTACAAGGAGTCAGTCGCTTGTGCAATAGTTTCTATGCATATACGCACATATGACGTCCCTGTCATACACGTCATCCAGTGAGACCTAATTCATGGAAGATGCTTTTTGCGACTTACGCGTCGACGCTTTCCTCATCTTGCGACTCAGGTAGAAGATGACGTGGCACCTCCGATCGTCTACTGGTTCGCAACCGCCCAAATTCATCTTCATATTCGATGATAGGATCATCCTGCGAGGCGAATAAACATTTACTGTGAGCGTAAGAGCGGGAAGAAGAAACACACCTCCTCTTCATTCGGTTTAGTAGGGACAGTCAGGGACTCATCGATATCATCACTGTCTGACTCGTAGTGATCAACGCCCTTTAGATCGAACTACCCTCACCCTGTCAGAACGCACAACACCATCAGCAAGCTAAAAGAGACAATACGCACGTCTACCAGCAGCGCCTCGTACTGCTTCTCGTTCAGCCCACCCGACTTGCCCTTCATCAACTTTTCATACACCTTGGCCTTGCGCTCCAATGCCGCCCGCGCAGAGTCAACCGTCACCTTGCTCACGGCCTCGATCTCGAGGTCGCGCGCCGCACGACTGTGCACACCCCTGTTTGATCGAGCCCATACCGTTGGTTTCTGAGCGGACGCCAATTCATTGACACGGGCGCAAAAAAGGCGGGTGCATACCTTGTCCACACGCGTTCGCCCTTCGCCTGGAACGTACTTGGGACCGCCAGTTGCTTTCGTCTTGGCAAACTCGTCTGATTTTTTGGCCAACTCGGCTTTGAGGTCGAAGAAGGAAGTGACGCTGACACCCGCAGCTTTCGCCTTGTTAGTTGGAGGCATCCTAGATTCGTGCTGGGTATCTTGGAGCGGAAGAAGTTTAGATGTTGGTATATTGTCAAGTGCAAGTGGACAACGCCCATAACAAGTCACGTGTCCAGCCCCTATATACGTCTACAGAGGTATAAGACTATTCTACGACGGTCTTGCAAATCTAACATTTCTGTTCAGCAATCCCGAGCAGACTATCATAAAGAAACGTACGTAGCATCAATCTGTTTCACTTGCGGTAGGTATAACATGATCTTCCGCCGGTAGCTCGCGTTTTCTGATTGCTGGCATGGGTTGGCCTCGAGATAAATCGTTTCCAACGATTCCAAATGCTTTAATTGTGGCTCGAGTGCGCTCAAATCAGGAATCTTGTTATTGTTCAACTGAAGTCGTGGAAGAAGAGACGTTCAGTTGGTTGTCCCTGCATAGTCAATAACATACCCATAGCTCCTCCAATAATGTGAGATGTGAGATGTTTTCAATCGTAGGAATGAAATTTGTGCCAAGGTCCAATGTCTTCAATTTTTTCTAAAGAAACCTTGGTAACTTCGTTCAACATATCAAGGGTCACTCACATTGTCTTCCAGACCTTCTATTCTCTCGATTCCATTATGGCTGAGATATAGTTCCTCAAGATCAACTAAAGTGTCGAGGTTCTCAACCTTAGTGATACGATTCGACTGCAGGGATAAAATCCTGAGTTTTTTGAGCTTGTCCAGGTTCTGACGGACGTGGCGAAATTAGCATCGCACCCAATGGTTACCAAATCTCGAGACACACTTCGAGTTTAGAGAGCTTGTTCTTTCCCAGCCATAGCTCCTCCAGGTTGATGAGCGCGTCTAGCCCCTCTATCCGCTGCAGAGAATGTGTTTTGTAGAATGCACGGCAGGGATAACCCACGAACGTACTCTGATCCTGTTACCTCCGAGTTCGAGGCTCGTCAATGTCACAGACGCCTCAAGGTTCGTTATCTTCGATATTCGATTTTGGACAAAGTACACCGTCTTGAGCGACCGGAGATGGATCAGGCCATCTGGTACACTCCGTAGTAAGTTGAACGATAGATCCAGCGTGCTATCAACCACCGGACATCAGCATTTCTATCGAAACCCTTTAAAAGTAAATCGCGCACGTCAACGACAACAACATATCCAGCGCATCACCAATAGCCTTGATCTTGTTGTCATACAAGTCCAACTCCTCCACCCTTTGCAACTGGCGAAACACTTCCGGATCAAGAAACGAGATGGCGTTCTGCCGGAGACATAATCGCCTTAGGTGTGCCGCGAAGCGTTGCAATCGCAACGGTGCGAGTGAGCTCAACCGTGCGTGCACGAGCTCGAGCTCCTACCAAGAAATCGGAATAGGATGCTACATGCAAGATCGAGAAAACGACGTACGTCTGTCTCGTCCGGAAAGTCTTCCAAGAAGTCCTCTCCGTTCTCCTCTACGTGCTCCTGGGCTGATTCATACTCGGAGCCACCATCATGGCCCTCTATGGATGGTAATACTACGCGCGCCGTTGAGCTAGTGCATGGGATTAGCAAAGGAGGGCAGGTAGAAGTTACCCGCACCGGTCTACGACGACGAAATCCCTGTCTTCTGTACCCGAGTGAGACATGACGGTAGAGTTGGCAAATTAGTGACTTGGTGGCGCGGCGCTACAACAACTTGTTCCGATCGATGGCCCCGACCTCAGCTTAGATTCTCAACATGGTACAGTATAGTTACAAACGTATGGTGGACTTGTTCGATAGCGGAGGGCAACAAAAACGACCGGACGGTCTGGATCATCGTAGGGCAGATAAAACGGAATTCATATCGTGGACCACTCGGTGAGATATTCTTTGTTGAATGACAGTATTCTGACTCTGGATGATAGAGACAGACTTTTCACGCATCAATCGAAATTGAATGTGCCCTCAGCACTAATAATAATATTATGATCCCAGGCGTTTTCACGCAATCTTTATCGTCTATCGTTCGCCGCGATTATTAACTCGTACCGGGGTCTGTGCGGGCAAATAACATACCTTAGCATACAGTGAGTCCACCACTTTAGCAACTTGCTCGAGAGTATCAATAGCGGCGCCATATGTGTTCTGGAGCACAGGGTAGTCACGTTGTAAGCATTCGACACTCCCTCATTCAAACTAGAAACGTACGTCGACTTCAGGTTCGTCATACACGAGAAGACAACCTCTTCCTTGATCGAGTACACCATGAAAGACTTTGTCCAAGATCATCTGCGAAAGTCTGTCAAGGACGTCAGACTGGAAACACGCTCCGAATTGTATCACTTACTTTGCTTCGACTTCTTGCCGGCTCTGGCCAACCTGCTTTGCCACGTGGTCAATTTCAACAACAGAGTATGGTTCGACAATACGAAGTAAGTTTTGCTGCAGCAAAGTGTCATATAGTGCGGCGAGGTGGGAACGAATGGTTTGGTCGGACGAGAGCTCTAAAGATGGTGTTTGATTCCAGGTTGTGTAGATCAGAGGAGAAACTCCTGACCGTCCTTGTAGTCACGCAGAACCTTCTCGAACTCTGCGAGGTTACGGTTTTGGTGAGCGATCGCAATCGCGCGCATACACTCGATCTCTCGCAACTGAGCATACTTGGTCGCAAGCTTCACCGATAGAAGTGATGTAACATCCTCGGGCTGGGTTACGTTTAATAACCTGCGGATTTTTGGTGGAAGAACTGACCAAATTGAGCATAACTTTGCATAAAAGCATATACTTCAGTGCTGTTAGTGCAGCCGGGTCGTCCTGCGCAGTCATGTTTTCAAACGTTTCAAAAAAGTACGAATAAGCTGTGATGTAATCTTTGTCTTCTGCATGTAGGACACCAGACTGGAGATCGAGAGCAGCTTGGAGGTGGGGTGGGCAGTATATCGAATTCGCAGCGGTTCTGGCAGAAGTAAGTGCAGCCTTGTAGATAATTCCTGTAAATTTTCTAAGACACAGAGAGAAGTAGCATACCTTTGCTTTGGTAAAGTTACCTATCCCTCTGTAAACGCGACTCTCAAGGAGGTGGACCTCGGTGAGAATCATCTTGTCGTCGAGTTTCTTGAGTTCCATCAAAAGCGCGTCAATTCGCGTCAGGGCGGCCTTGAATTGCAGGGCTTCCAGTTGGCTATAGGAATAAGTTGAGCGATACATGGGCTTGCCTCATTTATCAAGCACACGCACAGAGCAACGAGGCGGACTTCCAGGCTATGTTTGAGGAATATGCGCTTTTCGCGATTCGACCAATCGATGTTGTCCGTGAGCACTTCGATTTGGACTTGACGACTGTCGGGGATGTCACTGAAATAATTGAGCAACGTTCGAACTGGATGCCTTTTGCTTAGAAACTGAGCTACGCTGCAGGGTGGCTGCGACTTACTGAGTTTGGCGGTCTTTGCCTTTGCTGTTGACGACATGAATGATCTTGAGAGTGTGATGACTTTTGCTAGACCCGTGGCGTTTCTGCACAAGGTCAGGCTTGCGTTATATGAGCAGAGTGAGAGGGCCGCACTTTTGATCACGATAAAGCTCAGCGAGCTTCATCATGGCGGCTTCTTGATCCCGGAGTGACTTGTCTCGATCGCCAGTAGAAGGAGCATCGCTGGACGCTGATGCTAGGGAGATGTGATCTCTTGGTAGGGTTTATGCTGGGATGAACGTACTCGTCGAAGCCAGGATTTGTTTGTAAATCTGTTCTGCGCGCTCTAGGTCTGTGGAGACGACCGACTCGGCCTCCTTTAGCAGTGCGTCGTTGTTCGACATGGTAGTGATTCCAAGACAAGTAACGTCGCGAGCAATGACGCGTTGCTAATCGTGGGAGAATTTTTGACACAATGGAGTTAATGGGTCCAACTTGACTGCGGTCGTTGGACTCGTCGGCGCTTCAGCGCACATTCTTGACTTCTTCTTGTTCACTGACATGCACCTCTGCGAGAATCATGGTCGTATGTACATGGGCGGGTGAAATGAGTAACAGGTGCGTCTGCCAATGATCGACCTCAAAGGTGTACCCATGCACGACCCGCAGGAATGCTAGGAGCAAAGAAGTGCGCGACAAGAGGTTCTTCTGCACCGAAACGCGTCCCTGTTTGAAGTTGCTCCTTCTCGTTCCCATGTGTCGGATTTGTCTAGCAGACCGCCCATATGACACCAGACATCCGGGACGAGCCGGAATAGGATCGACTCTGCGAGGTACATATATTGAACCCCTTTCAACCGCTTCTGCTGTCTTCAACGGGATGCTGCGGGTAGCTCTTTTCAGTCTTCTCGTATCACTCCCGCTGGTGTCTGGTCACCGCTCACAAGAACAGTTCTCACCTCTTCTCGGACACGCTAACCATGCGAAATGGAACCTTGACGAGACTCCAAACCCCAATGACACGGACCACCTTGTGTTCGAGACAGTATACTCGTTACTCCAGCACTGGCCCAACGTCCGGATGAGAAACGGTGAGTGGGGGGTCCGTTTGTCTCTCTCTCTCATTAGAATGGTTTTTTTCTTCAGGCCACAATATCGTACCAGGAGTTATTCCTAAAGGAACAACTCTCTACCATGGTACACATCGCAACCAATTACCACCGGGTCCAGACTGGGTTGCCATAGATCCAGAATATGCGTATTACTTCTGCTGGGATATTTGGTCTTATCGTTTCCACAACGAATGCTGGTACCTTACGCTTGCGACCACTCGGCCGCTCAAAATCGTATACTTTGACGGGAGCAGTTCCGCCAAATTTCCAAACGGTTCGCTAGATTCACAAGAACTCATCGCGTGGGGAGAGGCGCGCCCTGATCATGTCTTTGAAGAATTAAAGCGGATTAAAGATCTTTGTGAATGGGCACAAAAACATGACCTAGATGGCATTGTGAGGTAAACAGGCAATCATCTCATTCCGTATTTGTTGGCACTGAACATCGTCACAGAATGGGAATGGATTTGTGAGCGACCGCTGTGTCCATGCTCTACCTGTACTCAAATAGGTTTAGTGAAGTCATGTTGTGCAACTTTACCTCCGGTGTCAGCACGGTCGCTTTCGTGAACTTAGAGCCCCCAAAGGGTGTTCTGCCAATGATGTGTGAGTCTTTGTCAGCCGGACCTCTTGATAGTCAGTTTCTATCCTGAGTCCTTGACAGCAGGATTCGTCGCGTTTGAAGCCATAAACGCTGGTTCTCTTCACAGTCGCCTCCCTGGCGAGACACGCATCCAATTGGACCTAGCTGACTTGGTCTCCTTTTACGACACGCAACTCGTTCCCTCACTGATCGCCATTCGAGCTGGTCAGGAGAGGTGGGACCATCGCGTGGCAAATATTTCCAGCGAGGATTTGTCGGCCGTTCGCTCGAAGCTCGAGGCAACTTTGATTAGGCCCGTGCGGTCCTCGAGCGGAATAGACTGGAAGTCCCTCTTTCAGATTACGGTGGACCGATTTGCTGGACGCTTTGAACTGATACGACACCTGCTGAACGTGCCAGCTATTAGCTCTGACGAGATACTCGGTCTTGCTAATAAAACTCAAACGCAGCTCCGGATCTTGTTGACGCCTTACCTCCTATTGTCGTCTGCACCAAACGATCCATCGGACAAGGCAGATGTGGACTGGACGGTCCCTATATATGAGCTTTGTGCGACGACACACACGTATACCATGGCATCCGTTTCAGACTCTATGACCTACTCTGAGAAATTACTTCTTCGGGCAATACAAGGAACGACCCGGGAAATTTGTCGTGTGGTGACGAAGATGTGGGTAGCTGGGGTGTATGCAGGCCTTGATCAGTCATTGAACACAAAGGACGCGCTGGACCCGGCCGAAATAACCGTGGTTCGGAACCAGTGGGTAGAGGACCTGAACCATTTGATGGAGTGGCTTGACTGGAGCGTGTGGGTCAAGTGCAATCCGGGCTGTGCTCTTGAGGTATGTTCGTCGCATATACATAGGATCGTCTTATACTGCTGGCCTACAGGAAATGTGTTATTTACCAACTTGGCCTATTGGTTTCCCTGGTTTCCCTGAACCTTCAGACCGAGGCGGACGACCAGAGGGATTGGCTAGTTCGGACTTTCGAGCAGAAATAATCCAACCTCAACCAGACGAATGGATCAGACCGCGTCCAAAGTGTATCAGACGAGTCGATCCCTACGAGTTTTAATGACAAATCATTGGCATATACAACTACTGCTCTCGCACTCAAGAGTTTGTACTTCTTAGGCTTGTGGTTACTGGTCTGTTTGTCGATCTGGTGGGGTAGATAGATTTTCTGAACACGCTGGGTCGAATGTGGACTGGACTGATGGCTAACCGAGCCATGTCTTATGTCTATGATGCTATTCACGATGCGACGGCTACACTCTCTTGATGTTTGGTGAGTCGCCTTCAATCATCCTGGTAGACCACCTCATTAGCATCCATTCGCATTGTGGATGAACTTACACTCTACAGTGTTAACCCACCCATTCTGACTGCAGTGGTCTTCTGTTGGTACTCAATGTTCAGCACTGAAATTCTGTGTGGATCACGTTGACTTCAAAGGTACCGTGTTGCCCAACGCGCGACCTTCGCGAGAGTGATCTTGATGAAGAGCGGAAAACGAGCGGGAGCTTACAGTATTAGCAGAACACGCCGCCTCATCGAAGTTGCTCCTTCTCATTCCCATGTATCACCGGAACATTGATCTGGTTGTCAGGCATCGACAACTCCACGAATTCCAAGGAGCTGGAGTACATAGACCTTTTCAACCACCCCTATAAGACATGGATAACTTCCTCGCGTTGCTGATGGTCCTTGTGCTCGGCCTCGTGTTCAAGTGCCCTTGGCGGCCAGTGGCCACCTTTCACAAGAACAGTGCCTGCCCCTTCTTAGCGACGGCAATCATACAGAATGGAACCTTTGACGAGATTTCAAATCCCAATTATACTGATCATCTCGTGTTTGACAGTATCCATTACTTCAACACCGGCCTAACCTCCGTATGAGACACGGTGAGCGACACGCTTCTTTATTTGACTTTCATTAGAATAGTTTCCTCTAGGTCATAACATAATGCAGGATTTGTTCCTAAATTTGGAACTCTCTACCACAGGACGAATCAAAACCAAATGCTCAACGGGTCCAGGGTGGTTTACGTTAAGTAAATCCCGAGTATGCATATTACTTCTGCTTGTGCATTCTCATTCCTAAGATCCACATGGCCCATTGGACGTCACTGTGTGGGAGATCGGATTCAAAGTCATCGCGAACAGGCGTAAAAACTAGGCTTGGATGACAACATGAGGTAAACTTCCATTTGATATGACGTAGCATTGTGTTGAGCTTCATTACAGGATGGGAGCAGTCCATGTGCCTGAAGTCCACTTCCGCTAGGATTAGTTTTGGACATCCGGAGGCCTTCTTCCGCCGATGTGGGTCGTGTGATCCTGACTGGTCCTAAGGTATGTCTGCTGTAGTCACTGCATGGGACCTGAGATCTAACATTGTTGTTCTGCAGGGGATGTATTGTTTGCACAATTGGCCTTTATTTTTCAAGTTTCCGACTTGACGCTAGTCACGTAGCAGGTGTAGACTATAAAACAGCCTGACCGGCTTCAATCTCCAAGTCATGGCTACGGAAAAGGGGTGTTGGTTATTGTCCAATCTGAACTAGATAGGTGCGTCAGATGCGTTAATCCCTACGAGCTTCAATGACACTCAGGATGGACACCATTGCTGCTCGCGATGGTGTCCGTTATGAGGGTTAGCAAGCCTGTGTGTCAGTCACCTGGTTGTCGATCTGGTTCAAATGGACGAAAATTTCTGGGTGGTCTCTGGAACCCACGCATTTGTGGCACTCAACAAAGTCGTGGTATTCTTCCTAATTTACCAAATTAGGTTTGGACTATCCCTTAATTATTAGGATTTTGCTCTAATAAATTAATGACTGTCTTCCAACACCTCGTATTAGCGAGATATTTGCAGAACTGCGCATGCTAAAGGTTGCATGGTGTTGCCATGTCGCCATGGGCTGCCAGGGCTCGACTCCCCATGGTCCAGAGAAACAGAGGTATAAATTGCGGCATCCCGGTGCGAATTAGATTAACCTCGCAAGCGTGTGTGTGGCGGGACATGGACTACGCAACATCGCCACTCGATCTTTGTTCCTGAAGGAGTCAGTTGGCGTTGTGCCTGACTGGAGCCAGCCGTCCGGAACTTGGCTACGGAGCATGCAGGGCACTTATCCGATCACATGCCAGCCAGGACGAACTGGTGACGGATAAACGATGTAACGGGCGACGTACCCGGATGTGCATGATGATGGGATACTATCAAACAGATCAACGTAAAGTTGAATCACTGGGTACCTGCAAGAGATCAACCGATACGATGAGAGATGACATGCCTTGTCCCACATGGCCGTCACGAGACATGTTCGACGAGAGGTACATTGTCGCAAAGCCCAGGGAATCTGCCTGTAGATCTGCGGCGAGCAGTCCGAGGAACACCACAACTCGAGCCGCAGTCATGCCTCGCATGCTTGGTTTTCTTCCCCCAGCAGATCGATCACTGATGTGTCTTTATTTTACCGAGACCTAGGCTTTGGTAGAGTGCGAACACCAGGTGGTATCGCCCTCGAGGAGAACACAAAATACATGGCAAGACCAGGAGGAGAACTCAGGGCCTCCTTGCCCTGTCATCCATTGAAGTCGTACCTTGACAACCCTGTCTCTCGGCGTCTGATCACCCCCACGACGAGCGACAGAGCCGATCGGCCTACCCATGGTCTTTTCGTTCGCCCCGGGTACGCTCTCAGTTTCAACAACAGATCACTGACCACACCCTCGGCATAGTAATACTTGATCAAAACGACCTTCAGCCCGCAGCTTGCTGTCTCAGGCAGAATGAGCAAATGACCAGTTGACGTCATCTCAAATTGAAACATGTTTTATCGCACGTCCTGCGCCTAGAAACGAACCGATAAGGTGGATTAGAGTTTGGACCTACGATACACTAATACTGTGCATAATTTGCCTAACGTGGGTGGAAAAGCTTTACAGGTCCATGGACGAGGAATGGTTGGCGAAACAAATAACAGGGGGTGAATAAATAGCATCATGGAAGAACGACATCACAAGTGTTGATCGGCGATCAAACAAACGGAAGGTGTCATTCGAAAAATCAACTTTTGGGGAATCAGTGCTAGAAAAAAAGGTGACCATCGACGTACACAACGTAAACGCTCAACGCGGTATCGCGTATCTCTCATACTTTTTGTCCGCCAATGCCGTTGTTCCCAAATGCCGTTCATCCGCCTTTTCTCGCTCAAAAGACGATGCCGGTGCGATCGCGCTTCCTCCTGAAGCCATGGCCGGTGTCGTTACGTAGCCGTAGGGTGCCAATCGAGAGGACGACAGTGTGGCCTCGTCAGATCCCCGAAAAGTACGGTGCGATGACTGGTTCGACAACGGAGACGGGGTCGGATGGAACGGGGGCGTACTCAGATGGAACTGCATACGTCCCTCATTGCGTACTCCATGAGACGGCGGTGGCGGCGGTGGATGTGAGTAGTGTACGAAGTTGAGTGCATTCGATGGTGGCGAAGGTGAAGGCTCGGTGGCGATAGGACTGTGCTGCGAGTATACTTCGCTTCCAGACGCCGAACCAACAGACGACGTCGATGCAAACGACCCACTCTCAAATGTACTGCCTCTAGTCCCAGAACCAACGATCGCAATTGGCGCCGATGGACTTGGGTTACCCTCTTCCTTGACTGTAATCGCGCTCGCCCTCTCTTTCTTCCGGCGTTGTGTCGTCGCCACGTGCCCCTCCTTTTTCGCACGAGAGCGAGCATAGCGGAGACCACAGCTAAGCCACGACACATGTCAGAAGGCAGTTCATGACACAGGGAATGCACAATATTACGAACGCGTTACAAAGCTCCTTCTTGCCGCTCGGACCTTTCCTCCACTCCGGGCTAGTTGTCGCCTTGCAGCTCGTGCACCGTAAAATTCCAACAGGTCGGTTGCTATTTCGACCGCTTACCGGTTCTCGCGCGGAGCCCGGACTCACGCGGTGCCGTGGTGGGGGAACAATATCTGCAGGAGAGGAAACTGACAAGCCAATATTGTCAGGGCGGTGTCTATCAGCGTAGTCCAAGTCCGGACTCGGGGTAGGCTGATAGCCGTGCTGGGGACCCCGTGTGTCTCCGTAACTCGATGGTTCCGATGGTCTCCCAGACGGCTGCGTTCCATATGATGTTTCACGCAATGAACACGGAGCTGGCAGGGAACTTAGCGCGTGCGTTGGACTACTATTCTGTGGCCACCGGTTATAATTCAGGAATGGGGATGAATCAGAATGGCTTGACCATGGTGGAGACGAATAAGACGGTAGAGAGCCGACAAAGTGACCGTAAGAAGGCGCTGGTACATTAACCGGAGGCAATGTATAAGAGCCTGGCGAGACATCATACGAATGTTGAGCGTGATGCGATGCATAGCCCTCTTGGGTCCGACCCGCATACACGGAGTGGGCAGATGTTCCAGCGCTGTTGCGGGGGCTGCTTTGAATGGTATGGCATGCAAACATAATTGTGCCTAATGCAAGTGTCAGCCGCAGCGCATGGCATGACGTCAAGCAAACCACGGACCATGAGGTATGAAAACGCTCTCTACTTCACCAACAACCGTTGGCATCGTTCCAACAATTCTCCATCTTCTCGTACAGCTCGTTTTGGCATGACTATCATGCGCCGATGTCTGCACCGCCGATGCACACTTGGCAAATTCCTTGGCGGAGGGTTTATTGGAATACTCGTGACTGGAGTCGGGCGGCCAACTAAATAAGACTTTGTAGTCCTGGACACTGGAGTTGGATAAAATCTGAAAAACACGGGTGAGCACGCCAGGCTGTGGGCAATAGCAACGGAGTCGCTGATCGAGGAGTGCAAGTTGTTCCGAGCTCATTGCAGGTGTGCCACACCAATTTGACCACGGCGTCTTGCGTTGTTCGTCATTGTCCGCCGGTACAATGTCGACTACGGCATGAATGAAACACAGGACAAGGCCCTCGGCGGCCCAGCTGATAACAATATCGACTGCCATGTAGTGGCTGTCCAGAACGATCTTGTCCGAGTCATTCCATTGTGGAAGGGGGCCTGTGTATCCGAGGAGACGGCGGACCCTTGAGAGACGGCAGTATCTAACCCTGGTAAAAGGGTTAGGTGTAGGGTAGGGTAGAAGGGGTGGAAACGGACCTTGTTACGGTGCCATGCATTGTCCGCTGTTCGAGAGCCTCTGAGAGATCTGCTCTGGCGGAGGCATGTTCCTCTGGGTGCACAAAACTAAGGAGGGACTCTCCGATGAGGAGCTCAGCCTGATCCTCGAGATGGCTTGCGAGGACGGGGTCGAGGTAAATGAAGTGTAAATCAGTCGATAACAGGGACCAGTCTAAATGGTTGAGAGGATTAGTAAATATGTTTCCGAGGGAATGGAATGGAGCAAAGAGGGATGATCGGAGGTCCGACCGGCAAACAATGTCGGAAATATGAAAAGGGCGGACAAGGAGAGAAATGAAATACTCACAGCAACGGGTCTCACCGAACTTTGGTGGACTGTTGGGAGTGGGATCTGGGGGGAAGGAAGTGGGCATGGACGAGGGGGTGTGCATGTCCTGGTGGGGGTAACCTGGGAAGGAGGAAAGGGGTAAGTGGGATCTGGGTGGTTGGTTATGTATTGAAGGGGAGTCAGGGAGAGGTTGTTGGGACACGCCTCGTTGAGAAGGCATGAGGAAGCTCATTTGTTGGCAACTGATGGGCGATATTGCGTACGTGAGCAGGAATATGGAGACTGGTGCAGCACGACGAGGCCGAGCGCGGGGATCTGTGTCCCAGTCGATCACAGGGGGAGCGGGGACTGGATTGGCCGGTTTGTTCGAGTGGCGATGAGGGGGGTGTCGGGGAGGAGAGGACGAGGAGGTGTTGTACTTGAGAGTTGGAGTCCAAGTTGATCACGTTCCAAGACTGATTAAATATCTTGGGCTGAGTAATTTGGAGAGTATATAGCCACTTGCTGCGAGCGAAGCGCTGTTGGGCGACTCGAGTCCTCTACCACCCAGCTCGACGTGGGCCATGTGCAGCAGCCTGCACGACGTTGGCTGAGACGGTGCCGAGCGCGCGCGAGAGGGTCCGATCAATTGAGATCCGGGATGAGATCCCCATGACACTCATTTTATTCAATCTCTCCGCCGCTGAGCACGACGACACCCGCCACGGACGCGGCCTTGGAGCTGGACGGGCAACGTCTACCATCCAGTAAGTAGTACGGCACTCGCTCATCCCGCCAGAATTTCCTTTTGCAGTAGCTTGTCCATTTTCGCAAGATAACCGTCGCACACACGGCGATCGCGATCATGCCCGACCAAAACATCTGGCTCGCTGCTGGGGACGGCGACCTCGCCCGCGTACAGGTGTGTGCACAGTGCCCGCACGGCCCCCCGCTCACGACCCTCAGGAGCTCGTCGAGCGGCACTGTACGTACCCCTTCCCCGCTCTGCGCTTGCTGAAAACCACCACAGCGGTCTCTCCAAATGCCCAGGACCCGTTCACATACACCCCCATGCATGCAGCAGCGTCGTATGCCCAGCTGCATGTCCTGGCCTATCTCGTCGAACAAGGCAAGTGGCTCGCTCACCGTTCACACGGTCTCAACTTCCCTCCAGGGGGTGACGTAAACATCATGGACGACGACGGAGACACGCCGCTCTACACTGTCGAAAACATCGACACCGCCCGGTGGCTTGTCGACCACGGCGCCCTCGTCGACTGGCGCAACGCTGTGGGTCTGTCCGTACGTGTACGTCTCACTCCAGACCTCACCGTCCTCACCGTCCTCGAAGCCCGCCGAACACCTTGAAGACGAGTTCCCCGAGGTCGCTGCCTTTCTTCGCGGTTCCTCTGGCACGTCTCCTGGGCCACGGCCATCGCAGCACGCCCAAGACGCCGCATCAGAAACTTTGACGTCTAATTTGATCCAGTCTGTCGGTGACATCATGCATCGTGCAGAGTCAGAAGGAACGGACCCAGACGAAGCACTGAGGGAAGTCGTCAGCCAGACAGTTCTCGAAGGCGTTCTGACGGGGTATGGGCTATCCACGCAACACGGGACAGATGACCCGAACCCTGACTCCAAGCGGCCCAGACTGAATGGTGTTGAGTAGCTGAGACCTCTCGTAGATATCCCATTTCTCTCCCGTACTACTTACTCCTCCGTTCCGGTGATCACGATCACCCTCGCGATCGATCGCAATGATCATATACTGTCACTGTCAGTCCAACCTATCCTTGTCCGTACAGGCAGAGAGAGAGAGAGACGCTTGGCCCAACCCTTTGGAAGACTGAGGGGCAACCACGTCGGACCCACACACTCCTCAGGGCCGCAGCGTGATAAAACATTAGAACGGCGACAACCCGTTTCAGTCGAGTACATGGCACGTCATGGGCATGTGGTGGGTTCAACGGGTCTGTTCTTGCAGCATGATATTCTGTCCATATTATGACGCCCGCATCAAGTACTTCATTTTCAATTCGAAGCCCATAATGGCGTTCTCGACCAATCATAGAGAGGGCTTTTTCACTACCCTCGACCGCGGTCATCCTGTGCGTGTTCCATACCGTGAAGCAGAGAAGCGCGCACTGCACGTCATCAGAGGCGAAGTCGCGGGTCGAGGTACCAGTGGAGCAGACCCTTCCAGACACCGTCGCAGAGAGAGAGAGTGTGTCGGACGACCTTCCTATTTGGGATTCGTATACGATCCACCACCTCAGAGAGCTTTATGGCGCCGTTTGCGACTCTCGCAGCGTCTATTACACACGAGGACATACATAAAACTGTAGCTCGAGGCCTCGGTCCACACGATACCCCTGTGCTCAGCCTCTCCACAGACGCACAAGCAAAGGGTTACCAGTCCATATGTCTCCCGCTCACAACCGTGAAATGGCGCGAGCGATGGCGAAACATGTGTATCATGCCTTCCACCGGAGCTGCAGGAAACGAGGAAGTGATAGCTGCTGAGAAGGCAGCGGAGGCATGGAGGAAGTCGCCTTCATTTTTACCTGATGAGGTGACGATAACAAGACTAGGTGAGATCTCATCTTCCCCCTCCCCACCATCGCTCCCACAGTCTTGTGCAACTCATAGGGAAATTTGATAGATGAGGCGGAGATCGTCGTGGCAATGGCATCTGACTGGCTACAGTTAGATGCTACTGATGACTGGATCCGTCATGACTCCGGCATCGTGAGTTCTTCTTCACTCCGTTCCGCAACAGTCATCTGCGGCATGATCGTGCATTTGGCGTGTTCTGTCCAAAAAAGTCACGTTCAATGGGCGCAGTCCCTCTTCCGGATGATTTGCTGACCGAATTCCCGTGTGCTCAGGCCCTCCATCAAGAAGTCGCATATGCGTCCTATCTCAACATACCTACCATAATCCTGCCCCCACCCAGGAACAGGTCACATGTGGCATCATATGGACGTATCGTAAACGAATGCCTTCGGAGTATCCCCTACATGCATTTCTCAGTTCGACTACCCATCTATGACCCCGCAGTGTTTCAATCAAAGGAACCACCGCCTCACGGAGATCCGAACTCGAGTAGCGCTTTGTCCGCCCAAGTGCACCCACCGGCATCTGCGCCTGGAGTCGGACTGTCGCAGAAACATATCAAAGCCTCTAAAGCATCTGAGGGTGAACTCAATGCCACCTGGGAAATGTGGGATGTTATCCGTACCGTTTGCGATAGTAACGTACGGTTAACGCTGAGTGAGCGGTGATACGTGATGTGTTTGTTCGGTTTGGTGGAGCTAATGTCGGCAGCACTCGATCTCACCCCTCCGCTTCCCGCAAACACGGGCGTGTTGGACCGATGGGCAGCCGAACCCGTTCAACACATCCTTTTGCCTGCGTCTGCGTTTATCGCAAACGTCAAAGGGTATCCCGTCTTACCAAAAGGCACTCAAGCGTTCATTCGGCGGAGCATGATCGTGAGGCCTACGATCGTCTTCTTTTGACGTACCATTGACCTTGCAAATCCAGCATCGCCCGACGTTCATCTTGTCTGGCGTTGACTCCAGTTTACACAAAATGGGTGGTGAATCCGCTTATTCGCAGTATGTTAAGCACCTTGAAAAAAGTAGTGCGGTCGTACAGGCGGCAAAGACAGAGGGCTCCGTCGAGCACTTTGCACAGGGATATCAAGATTATCTTCAAAATCCTTTACAGGTATGCTCGTGATGCCTGTGGCTCATGATGCAGCGGTGAACGACGTGTACACAGCCCTTGATGGACAACCTTCAATCAATCACATATCAAACGTTTGAGCAAGATCCCGTCAAGTACCACAACTATGAAGAGGTAAGGGTATCCTATCACAGTGCTGTCCGCGCTGAATTCATCATATTCGGTAAAAGGCGATCCATCGTGCCCTCGTGGACTGGCCGGATAAGGAGCGCATGTGCGTCTGCTGCAGCCTTTTTGGTAATGTGACCTAATAGGACGCAGTGCCATCTGTGTCGCTGGCGCTGGGCGTGGTCCCCTCATTTCTCGAAGCCTCAGAGCCATCCGGAGGGCTAAGAAAGAAGCACTTATCTATGCAGTCGAGAAGAACCCGAATGCGTTTGTGACGTACGTCTTCACCCGCACTCGTTGTTGACCCTTTCGGTTTATTTGATGTGTCAGCCTACAAGGACGCAAGGCGAAGGAGTGGGGCTCTTCTGTGGAGCTCATAGCCGGCGATATGAGGCAGGTCGAGATACCGGAGCCCATTGATATCCTGGTCAGCGAGCTTTTGGGTTCGTTTGGAGATAATGAACTGAGCCCTGAGTGCTTGGACGGCGCGATGCGGCTTTTGAAGCGTAAGTACGTTTGGTAGTTCTCCGTGATTGGGGTACTCATGAACGCGGCCAGCGGATGGCATCTCCATCCCGGCGTCCTACACGGCGCATCTTGCGCCACTGTCTTCGTCGAAATTATACAACGCTGCGAGAGAGACCAAGGATCTCAAGGGTGTGGAAACGCCATACGTCGTCATGTTCCAAAACGTCTATATCCTCAGTGGCGACGGGGGTGGTGCCGCGGGACGGTGTGGACCCAAAATACAGGAGTGTTGGGAATTTGAACATCCACGAAAAGATGTCACTCTTGATGAGAAAGGTCAGACATCGGTCATCTGTGGGTTGTATACTGGAGGTTCATGACACTCCAGGTTTGCCCCTGACCAATAGCCACAATGTTCGCTGTGCAAAACTGCTGTTTCACATCCCACACGCGGGGGTAATGCATGGACTGGCTGGTTATTTTGAGGCAGTATTATATAGCGATGTAGGGCTGAGCATTCATCCACATCGCAAAGAACGGGTCTCCAAAGACATGCTGAGTTGGTTTCCCCTATTCTTTCCTTTTCGTGTGCGCACTCCCTATCTCCATCACTACATGACCCGGGAATAACACAACGATCGAATTTTCAGGAACCACTCTATCTGCCTAGTAACTCGGAACTGCAGGTATCAATATGGCGTCTCACGAACGAGCGACAGGTGTGGTACGAGTGGTATGCAGAGTCGTATCTCCCAGTCGCGAACGCGTCCCTGTCATTTGAACATACCCAGGAGGCCTCTTCTCCGCAGGGACCATCTTTTTCCAGCACGTCGACACACATGGCTGTTCCAAACCCTGTGTTGGGGGTGGACGCATTCCCACTGGCCGAGTCTGTTGGGGAACATCGTCAGGGGAGCGTAGGGGTCACCTGTGGTGTTGTCAAAATTGGCCAGACGGCACTACACAACCCAGGTGGTCGAAGTAGTTGGATAGGTCTGACTTGACCTGGTCTTTGGTTACGGTCGAAATTGTATTTGAATCAACAAGTTTAAAATTTGGCCTCGTCCGAGACCAAAAGGCATAATCGCTGTCTTTAAAATTGATTCAAACTCCGAACATATCCACCCCGTCTGCCGCTGTTCGTTCGTCTCATCCGCCTTCCTCCCAACTTTTACTTTTGCAACACCTGCGAAACCTCGCATACGCTCCTTCACTTGCAACAATGAAGTTCTTCACTCTCGCTGTTGTCCTGGCCACCACCCTCCCTGCTGCTCTGGGTAGCCTGACGATCAACTCACCGTATGTGTCGTCATGTCCTCCGTCTTTTTTTTCTTTCTTCCTTTCTGACTCTCTTTTATAGTTCCGACGTTACTACGTGTGGTAAGTCTCTGTCTCCGGGGTGAATGGAACTGGCATTGATGCTGCTGCAAGAACCTACTCAGCTGACGTGGTCGGGTGGTGTCGCACCGTATTACCTCAACGTCCTCCCTGGTAATGATGCTATTCTAATTCGCGAATGAATGCTTAACTGAATCCACCAATAGCCGGTCAACCATCTGCGACTCCCGTAAGTTGACATGCGTTTGCTTTTGTGATAGTTGTTGACATGCGTGTTCTAGCTCGAGTCTTTGGGTGTTGTGAATGGTACTTCTTACACCTGGATCGTCAATCTCCAGGGCAGTGAGAGCATGTTAGAATACCTCTTTATAGCTGTTCGTGCTTCATGCTGATTATTTGATTAGTACCCTCGGTCTAAAGGACTCCACTGGCGCCTTGGCGTACTCTTCCATCATCACGATCCAGTCTGGAAGCTCCACTAGCTGCCTCAACACTTCTATCCAGCCGTCCAGCTCTGCTAGTTCTGGCGCTTCTCCTACCGACACAAGTTCGGGCAGCTCTACTACTGGTTCTTCGGGTTCCTCTACTGCAACTTCCTCTAGCTCTAGCCCGAGTAGCACTTCGACCAAGAGCAATGGCGCCGATCGTCTTAGCGTATCCTCTGCATTTGGTATTGCTAGTATCATGGGCTTGGTTGGTGCTGTGCTCTTTTGAGCATGGGTTCCCTTGTCTATGAACCATCTACGACGACCAACTGATACTGGGCTACTCCTGTATACGCTACCCGTCGTTGCTGTCTTTTGTTTTTCCTATTGATCACTTCATTGGTTTGTATCCAAAATTAGTTGCGTCTTGTGTGATATAGGATCCTTTCTAGATGAACCTAATCTTTTAGACTGTTGGTGGGCGAGCAACGGTTGTGATGGCGAGCTTTGAAATTTTGTTGCCTAGTAACTGACAGGTGCCATTTTCAAGTTTAAGATTGTGCATGGGACTAGGAGTAAGTATGATCTATGGTTACACTTGCATTTGATGGGAAATCCCAAGACCCATGCAATTCCAGTCAAAGTGAATCCTCCTAGCAATTTGGCATGACAGAAAAGGGGTGAAGAGAATGAGGGAACAAGAAGTGGTGCGGGAGAAATACACGTCAAATGGTAAGAAAAAGGAGGGACGCGGTCCCGCGGATAAGCATCCACGGAACGGATCATGGAGAAGAATGGGATGAGGAAGAGGGTAGGTCTTGTTTGAGTTTGAGAACTTGCTTCGACGCAAAAACGAGGATTGATTGGCTTTTTGTTTTTCTACCAAACTGTGATGCGTCGTTTGTGGAGCCTGGTTCGGGTCATTGGGGCGACGAAAGAACATGGAAGAGAGAGAAGTTTAGCAACATTTACAAACGCTGAGAAGCCAAGGGCACCATCAAGGTCTGTCAATGCGCCTTTTTCGACGTATTGCGTGGTACCACCTGTCTCAATGTTTGTCGAGTGGGCACTGATGCCGTTCAGTGCAAGTATGTTTGATGCTTGTCTTGTCATTCATTGTATTCCAAACCATAAAGTCCAAGGTCGACGGTTTTGGCGCAGCCTCGATCAAACTTTGAACCCCATCGAGAAAAGGATGTTCCCAGTCTAGCGCTTGCATTGGAGTTAGCTTGACTTCGTTTGGAGATGGTGCTAGAAAATTGTCCCTGTTACGAGCCAATACAGGGGATATGGCAATTGAAGCGGATTCACATCTAGGCGTGTACCAAGTCGATACCCTTGTGCTATTTCAATCGGTCCCGAGCGGAAAGGAAGAGAGATGATGTTGTCTACGCACGCTGATCGAATCAAAACTCGTGTCACGAATGTAACCCCCCCTGACCCGTGCTGGAACGTGAAATGAAAAGGTGCGTCGGATGACACGTCTTCCCTCGTCTTCTCTTCTTTCAACAGTCCGGCTGACTCACGGGGATTATGGATTTAATAGGATCTCGACTAGGTGACCGCTTCGGTGCTTCCCTGATGCCCTTTACGTGCAGGACGAAGAAGATCACTGTCGTCGTGTGTGTTGCATACGTCATTGGGCACGCGCAGGCCGTGTGGATGCAGGCAAGCGCAACGGCGCTGAAGAAATAGAATGAGAAATGACTTGGTGCTTATCAAAAGACGTTCGTAATGAATCTTGAGTCTTACCAGGACTACCATTCGAGGAACGAAGCGGCTGGTCGCGTTTAGGGGTCGCCTCCCCTTTCGCCTCATGTTTTGCGTGATCGATTTGTAGGCACTTGCAGGGTACTGTATCTCGATGGTGAGACGATAAGACCGAGATCAAGTATGGTGCCACCTGATCGATCGAAGATTATCGGATCCAGTATTGAAGGGAATCGAGGCAGTATCTCACTCTGCTACTCTGGATGTGTAGATGAGTGAGCGTGCGACAACGTTGCGGTCACACTCTTGGAACACGACCGCTGAGAGCTAGGAGAGAGGCTTCGCTATCGCCTCCTTGAGCTTTGTAGTAGATCAGATGCGAGAGATGATATCTGCGTGCGAGTCGACGCTTGGCTCGCATAATCATCCGACGCTGCCGCCTTGCGTCTGACAGCACTGGCATCAATCAATACTTGGAGACGCGCTGCCTCGGAAGTCTCCGTTGACAACTTACTAGTACATCCATGTCACCCTTTCACATTAGATGGCTCAGCGAACTTGATGATCTCGCTTGATCACGGTGGAGAAGAACGTTGTGGGGTCCGAAAGCGGGTTAGCTATGGGATATTCGTAATCAATTTCGTGGTTAGCATTGCAATTTTGTTTAACATGACCACCTCTAGCGGGATCGCATGGTTCTAGGATGAGATTCTCACCTTCATGGAGGGACTTGACGGCGAACCTTTTTCATGAGAATAATTATTCTTGTGCCAGGGCATATCATGCTTGGGAACGCAGCGCCGCTGATGTGTGACAGCCCTCTTACCAGTGATTCGAATTCTTCCGTCCGTAGAGAGATGAAATGACCTTAGTGGCATGAATTATGGGCGTGGAGTCATATACCAATAAGCCGAGCTGGCGCAACACATTTGGGCCTTCAATCGCAGTACTGGAGGATCTTCAGTCTGACGTTGTCGCAAGGGCTGGCCTGGCAGTGGTCGAAAATCTACTTGATGGTATGTTGTGTTGGCGTTCAATGCCTGGGAATGCACCAGTTTCGGTACTTCCACCGTCCCATATTGACGACCCCGATCGACGTCGCTTCGTCCTGGCTAGAAAGGTTTGTGATCGAACCAGTATTATGGCCAGAATAAGATTAAGTTCATGGATAGTTTCGACCAATGGTCCTTGCCAGACGACGTTCCGAGAAGGGCGGTCGAGTCGCTTTTGCGCCAACTTCAGCTGCCACATTCATATACGAGGTCAACGTAGCCAGTCGACATTCTCGTCCTGTTCGCGCTTTCAAACGTACAAGATAACATCCCGGTCTATCAAGTTCGTCACGCGGGAACAAGAACCAAGTCAGCGCCAGGTGCTACAACACATGTTACAGTATTCCTGTCTCAGATCTGTGCCCTTGAATCGGAATAAGGTGGTTTTCGTTCGGTTTACTGGTAAGTTTTTTGCTTGCGTTCCTGGCCGCTTGGCAGGTTGCATGCCATGAGGGATGCGATGCCTGTGTCTGACCTCGTGCCAGTTTACCCTTCTGCCCATTTTGGTCTTCTTCTTATCGAGAACCTTAACGACGTGGCACCACTCACCTTCCTGCGCGCGTGCGGTCGTTTGAGATCGCAGGTCCGCAACGGGAAAATCAGGACAGAATTCACTCAAGCACAGCGTCTGCATGACTCTCCCTTTCTCTTTCTGTCCTTGCGCCCGCCCTACACCATCGCTCGTACTTGCGTTTCTCCCACGATCACTTCGTATGAGAGGTGCATTCTGCTGCCTCCGAAGGACGTTTCTTACCAAATCGTAACCGACCATGCGAAATATAAAACCTGTGACTCTTTTCCGTTGACTTTAGACCTCCCTGGAGTCCTTTCTTCGTCGACGTCGACACGTTCGTCGCTTTCTTTCATCCTACCCTCGTCCTCAACATTCGGGTCTTCGTTTCTCCTCCGTCATCACACCAAGCCACCGAGAATGTGTAGTATGGAATGGTCAGTTTGTGACCATACCATTGAGAGAGCCGCATTCAAATTTATGGTCACTGCAGCGTCGGGGATCAGTACAGGGGCTGTGGGGTATGTTTACTATCATCGACGTTGAACCACCTCCACTGACACATCCTTTTCCCTCGCTTATTCTGGATGTCCCTCCCGGTTCAGCACTATGTTCGTGTCTACCAGACTGGCGTTACAATCGACTGTGGTTCTCCGGCATGCAAGTTGAGTAGTGCGCACATGCACAAGACGGCGCGCAACTGTGGATGCAAAACCGTATGTTGTCCTTTCCTTTGGTCTACCCCTCTTCGTGTCGTTTTCATCGCGCGTGTTGTTATCTTGGTTTAGTGTCCAGGACTCATGTACGGTCATGGACTCTTTTTGCTTTTTGGCTAGGAACACACCGATTACCGACGCGTACGCAATCTATTTCAAACCAAATGCGATGATTGTCAGTACGCAGAACACGCATTGAATACTCAACACCGTTCTACACACCCTTGGTGATGACAAGGCGATAAAGTTGTGTCCTGCCGCCACCTTCGCCACCAGCATCACACCACCTGCAGTGCCATTGTATCCATACATACTGAAAGGGAACAAGGGGAAAAAAAGGAGAAATAGAGCTCTGTTTGTTCTCGTGCCCTGTCAGATTGCTTTCGCCATGTTTAATTTATGTTTTCTCCCGTCTGAGTGCCCGTTTGATTTGTTTTTCGTTGCGATCACCACTCGTAACTGGGCACTGCAGCCTTCAAAGTGGATCGAGTGCAACCCTGACGTTTGGCCTTTGTTTTTACGACAGTACGTCGTTCCCCTTGGCCGTTCTTTCCCCGAAAGGGGATGGACCGATGGGCAATTCGTTCAGTGACAATTCGACAAAAGGCAAGCTGGGACGGTTGCAACCAGTGGCACATATGACATGTGTCACAAAACATCGATCGATCAACCGAGTCGCTGAATGGCAGCGCTACTCTTCCCGTCGTGGCCGTCGATGGCCACGACTTGTACGTATATATCGTCAACGTGCCTCCTTCAATCGCTTGGCTGTGGAGTGGTTGCATAGTGCACACGGCCGTGGCAGTTCCATAGATCTATTTCCATGACACAATGGATATCTAAACGACGAGTATGAATGATCAAACAGGTACCCTACAACGGAGATGCAACAACGCGTGCCCTTAAATCATGCGCTGCTGCTGTCTCACAGCTCCACGTTTGATAATTGAAGTCTGGCCCGTCACCACGAAAAGTTCAGAACCGTTTGCCACCACGCTTGATGGGTTGCCGGAGCCCTGGGCCAGAAGCAGTCCCGCTCCTGATTTTGCCAGCAAGTCTCTTTCTGTCTTCTTCGCTATCCTCGCCCGAGGACGGTACATGTGGCCTAGATTTCTTGACAGGTCGGACGGGCGATGAATCGGTATCTGATAGAGGTTTGGTGACGCCTCGGCTCCGGGAACCACGCGCCTCCCTCGATGGGGTTCGTGACTGCATGCGTATATCAGGTTGTTGATCTGCGGCAGGCCCCGGGCCTAACTTTGAAGGTTGAAGATCTTCTTCTGGTTCGGTGGCAGACCCG
Source organism: Phylloporus aff. rhodophaeus (assembly GCA_038094475.1). Lineage (NCBI taxonomy): Eukaryota > Fungi > Basidiomycota > Agaricomycetes > Boletales > Boletaceae > Phylloporus > Phylloporus aff. rhodophaeus. The sequence goes on along the minus strand of JBBPUD010000005.1, from coordinate 216,887 downwards.
GAGTCTGCGGTGTTATCGATCTGATTCAACGTCTGTGGCAGCGTGACACGCTGCCTCTCTGAGGTCACTGTGATGTCGTGACGAGCCTTGGTATTTGATTAGCCATGCTGGGACCTCAACATGACAAAAGACCCACATCCACCTCTGGTGTAAAGCTACGCGTGGTCTTCTGGTGCTCGGGTGTCATTTTTAGGTTTGGGGTCGGTTCTGGAGGCAATAGTAGCGGGGTGTTAGGTTCAGTCGATACATTGGCTATAATGCAATCCTATAAAAAGGTATACAATTGTGAAAAGAACGACCCACGAGGATCTGAAATGAAGTTGAACACTGCGGTAATTCGCCTCATCGTTGTGGCTAGACGCGGCTTCGACAACGCATTCTTAACGTGTGTGTCAAGCGTTCTACGTGCGGTCCGGGCGACTTTGTCGATGGTCTGAGAATGATCATCAGAACTGGGTTCGTGTAGATACACACGACTGAAACGATATCACCTTTTCGAGATCAGCGGGTGAAATACCACCGACAACATCTGTAGACGAGAATGCAAGATGATTCACGCTTATCAGGGGCATGATAAGGTGCTTTGAGAGAACGTCGGCTGAGACTTTGTAGCCGACAAAAATAGTTTCCCATCTCCACTGGAAGATGTCACACTCCAACTGGAATGCAAAATCCTTCAAACGCCACGTATCAGTGGAGTTACCCGCAAGGTTCCAGAAAAGAGTACCCCATATTTAGAGTTGATGACTTCGAATGAGAGCTCTGGCATGCCACCAAGAGTATGCGCATTGGACAAGAGATCAAGACAACGTGTTCGCCACACCATTTCGTCGTCGTCGTCGAGGGATGACGAGTCGATCTGTCCGTTGCATTCACGCCACCGCCTCGCGAGCTGTTTACTTGATATTGCTGGATATGGCTAGGGATAGAACTCGCTTCGTTAATTGCCGACAAAAACAAGCTCACTCTCGGCCCACGTCTGCCTGGTATCGGTAACCATGATGGAACAGGTGAGATCCACCGGAGAAGAATGAAATTTCTAACCAATGGGGACGGTGGCAGAGTGGGATGTCAAGGGTACTGCATCATGAAAGAATGGAAACACGGACGATGAGATAAGGGGTCGAGGTGTGGGCGTCGACCTTGACTAGCCATTCCTTTGAAAGAAAGAGTCCCTGCAAGCGCATGAGTACTTTCAATGCACGGAAATGAAGGAGATCGGGTACGTCGTTGAATGAATCCATGAGAGCAACAAGCAAAGTCAATCTTGGGTCCGCATGGATCGGAGTTTGAATGCCTCGATGTATTCCGATGACGAGTGGCCACCGTTGCGGCTCGCAGTCCACCAGTCGTCCATCCTCCACAAAAGTCTCCGCCTTGCCGTGCTCGACGCCTACGCAGAGATCCAGTTTGGGCGCGATGTTGCTCCACCTGGCAGCGATACACCCCGAATACGGCTAAAGGAGATGGAGGTATCAAAGCTACATGCGACTGCATTCTGGGACAAGGCGCGGCGTGAGTGGGCGATCGTCGACATGGGGTCTAAACACGGGACATTCCTGCAGCATGTGCAGTATCCTGACGCTGAGCCGACCCGTCTCTCTCCCTCCCGTATGGCGAGTATACCACGTCCATTGCACCACCTCGACCGGCTGATCATCGGTAGCACTACCTTCCTATGCCATATACACCAGAATCACACACCCTGTTCCGAATGCACATTGACAGGTCATGGTGTGATACCCCTGTTCGCTGTTCTCAGGGAGAGCAGTTGCGCTGCAGAGAAACGACCCCCAGATGTTGCCCAGGAGGCCAGAGATGCCAAAAAGGCGCTGACGTCGCTCAAGCGCACTCTGCTCGCACACCACTCCCCTCCTCGTGACCCCGCCCATTCTCCCACCTCGTACATTGACCGGTCTGCACGGCGTCGTGCGATGCACACCGGCTCGCAGTTCGACAGCCCTGGAGTGGCCAGCTCGCGCAGCATCTCCCCAAGGTTGTCACGTGAACAGTCGCAGATGGCCAAAGACACACCGGCTGGACCATTACCGGAGCACAACATCGGTCGGCGACTGCTCGTGAAGCAGGGGTGGCAGCCTGGGACATCGCTGGGTGTGGGTGCGGGTGATGGACTTGTTGAGCCAGTGGAGGTCCGCACGACGGTCCACCGGGCTGGAATTGGGATGGTACGAGGCGGTACAGGTAGCTAATTAATTAGGGCGCGACGCGACGTGTCTGTTTTGGAGTGTTATCAAGTCACGTGGGTGGTTCGCGTTCTACGCGACCTGGTCTTCAAATCGCTTGTTGTTCTCTTCCTCGAACGCGGCTGACAGTTTTCCATTCTTCTCCACCACATTCTTCGCCGTACGCGATCTTGTCTTTAAAGCCACGGTTTGGGTCTTTTCTCTCTCTCTTTCACTACAATATCTTCTCTGTATCTCCCGTGGTTCGTCAATACGGCCCTCTGTAGCATTTCCCCATCACAGTTAGCATGGTCAACAATGCCCGCGTGAGCCCACCTTCGCAACGCTTTTTCATCCTCTACTCACCCGTCGCGACAAGCTACAGACTCGAACTCGTATCGGCGCTCAGCGCAAGGTAAATAGCGATGAAAACGCTACCGGCAGACATCTCCGTCAGCCATCGGGTACCACCAGTGGGGCTTCGCGTGCAGCAGCCATCCTGAATGGTCTCAAGGGTGGTCCGCAACGCCCCGCTCTTGGTGAGGTCACCACTACCACAGTCAATCGTAAGGTCAGTGGACGATGGTTCATACCACGTAGCTCGCTGAGCCGCGATCCTCCTGCTGGCGCCCTCGCCCTTCAGGATGTCATCAAGGCTACCGCAAAGGAAAGCCTGAAGGACAACACAGAGCAGGGAATCAAACGTTCCCGCTCAGCGTCCCTCGCGGCTGCTACTGTCCCACATCGCGTCCCAGCTGGTCCTGGCCGGACGGAGACTGTTAACAATACCTCTCGCGCATCTGCTGCACGGGCACAGAAACCTTCTGTCTTCAAGCGAATGTCGCGGCAGGAAACCGCTGTACCAGTAGTCATTCCCACTCAGGCCATCGAAGAGAAAGAGAACGAGATGGACGTCGAACCAATCGAAGACTTGAAAACAGAGCCCGAGCTTCTTCAGATGGTGGAGGTCAAGGACGAACAGGATATGGTAGGAATCCAAGAAACCCGCCTCAACGACGGAAGTGTTCCAGGGCCTGAAGCTGCCGAACCCAAATCCCCACGTATGTGGCCGGACGTCAACACGGAAAAGGCAATGAGACACTACAGAGAGGTAGCGGATGTTCAGCGAACATACCACGATGAAGTTGACATTTTCGACACCACGATGGTGTGCGAGTACTCAGATGAGATCTTTAAATACATGTCGGAACTTGAAGTGCGTCGTTTGTGATTCATCGAGATTGTATTCGCTGATCGATTGCTCGATAGGAGGACGTGATGCCTAATCCCGATTATATGGATGGACAGAATGAGATTACGTGGTCTATGCGACAAACCCTTGTCGACTGGCTCCTCCAAGTGCACTTGCGGTGGCACATGCTTCCTGAGACGCTCTGGATTGCTATCAACATCGTCGATCGTTTTCTTACCAGGAGAGTCGTGTCGCTCGTCAAGCTCCAGCTCGTTGGTGTTACCGCAATGTTCATTGCCGCAAAGTACGAGGAGATTTTGGCACCATCAGTCGACGAGTTTGTCTTCATGACGGAGAACGGATACAGCAAGGAAGAAATCCTCAAGGGCGAGCGCATTGTCTTGCAAACTCTGGACTTCAAGGTTTCGCAATACTGCTCTCCGTATAGCTGGATGCGAAAAATCAGCAAGGCCGACGACTACGACATACAGACGAGGACTTTGGGCAAGTTCCTGGCAGAGGTTACCTTGCTAGACTATCGCTTTTTGAGATGCAAGCCCAGTCTCATTGCCGCAGTCGCAATGTACAGCGCGAGGAAGATGCTTGGTGGTGACTGGGTGAGGATCATTCTGCATGGCCCCGATGACTGATCATGTGACTCGTTTCCATTTCTAGAACGGAGCGTTTGTCTACCATTCTGGGTTCGTTGCGGAACATCTGGAAACAGGTCACCAATGGATCTGCGAGAAGCTCCTGGAGGACAACTTTGTTCAGCAATATGCTTGTCAGAAGTATGCGCACAAGAAATTTCTTAAGGCATCGCTGTTCGCCATCGAGTGGGCCAAGAACAACTCGAGTCGATGCGAGGAGGATGACATAGTGCTCAAGTAGTCGCAGTTCCGTCCTCGCATTGTTCAGTTTCTCGCACGACATCTCCTCCAGATTCATCACCGTATCTTGTGCTTGACATCCTGTTTCCAATTCTCGCATCCATCCGCAATCTCAATGTCTGATTATACACTCTAGTCTCATGTCTTATCTGCCCTATGTGTTGCTTTTGCCTTGCTATCTCCATGCATTCCTCTCATTGCATACCCTTCCATTATCGTTTGCCGCTGCGCACTATTGCGAAACACATCGTATCCATCTAATCACGTATACATGCTCGTTTTGCTTATGTCCCGTCCGCACGCCCGGCATTCTTTTCCAGACACATTTGTATGCCATGCATTCTCTTTTTCTCTCCTCTCTCGGTCGCTTTGTTTTCTTTTTTGTGCCTATCATTTTTATTTTTCTATCTACTCATTCATACTATTCGTCACCGGCTTCTTATTATCGTTGGGTTGCCACCATTTCATTGACTCGAGCTTTCTACTTGTTTCCTGTACGCTCGTCTCGAATAGCTCTCTTGGGCCATTTTCCGCGTTACTGTGTAGCACGTAGTAGCTGCCGGGTGCCTGCTCGTCCCCTCGTCAAATCAACATTTATTCTTATTTTCCCTCAGCACCGGCTTGAAGAATCAGGAGCAGGTGTTTCAGTTCCACGTGATTTTTCAGCCTCCTTTAAGAGTCTCAAGAGAAAGGCAGAATTCAACTGCTACCCAATGTCGCTCTCGTTCAAAGGCCATACTGTCGTCGTGACTGGTGCGGGTGGCGGACTCGGTAGAGCGTACGTTTATCGCTTCCTGCACAGGGACATTCGTCAGCGGCTTCTTTCTCAGGTACTCCCTTTTGTTTGCCGCTCGCGGCGCCAATGTTGTCGTGAATGACTTTAAGGGCGAAGCAGCGCAGAATGTAGTCGACGAGATCAGGCGAGGTGAGTAGTTTTGGTTTTGCATTTCTAGTATCTGATTGGTGCCATCGTCGTCAGTGGGTGGAAACGCCATAGTGAACACATCTTCAGTTACGGATGGCGCGGCCGTGATACAGTGTGCCATTGACGCCTTTGGGGGGATCAGTGTACTTGTGAACAATGCCGGAATTTTGCGCGACAAGGGGTACGTTGTTCACAATTCGTGCATGTAAGAGTCGCTCGACCTATTGGGTTCTTTTCTTTCTCCCTGGGGGGAATAGGTTCAAGAACATGTCAGATGCTGAGTTTGACCAGGTCATTGCGGTACATCTCAAGGGAGCATATGCTTGTACTAAAGCTGCTTGGCCGCATTTCCGCAACCAAAAATTTGGACGCATCGTTAACACGGCGAGTGCCGCGGGTATTTATGGCACGTGTTCCGCGGGGAGCATTGCAGGCTGGCTGAAACGGATACAGGTAATTTTGGTCAGGCGAATTACAGTGCCGCAAAGATGGGTTTGATTGGATTCACGAAAGCGCTTGCGAGGGAAGGCGCCAAGTACAACATTAATGCGATCGCAATCGCACCTGTGGGTTTCTTTCCTTGAGTGGGCGTTTATTTTACATGACACTTTTCAGGCTGCCGCATCGAGGATGACGGAAACGATCATGCCACAAGAGGTTCTCGAAAAGTTGAAGGTAGAAGGTTTTGTGCATGTCCTGTGCATCCAGTCTGAATGCAGACTCTTTGGGTAGCCTGACTTTGTCGCACCATTTGTCGCCGCAGTGTGCCACCCTGATGGCCCAAACGCTTCGGGACGCGTGTTTGAGGTCGGAGCTGGTTTCGTTGCAGAGAACCGGTGGGAGAGGAGCAAAGGAACCATCTGGAAAACGGATGAAACATTCACGCCTTCTGCTGTGGGTCGTATTTTCCGTTCACAGTATAGAATCATCCTACATTACATGCAGGTCAAACTCAAGTGGTCAGAAGTCACTGACTTTTCGGATCCGAGATAGTGAGTGAGAGTTATACAGGCAATATTCCTTCATTTTAACGGGGTCATCCAGTCCAGAATCTGCTGCAGATGTCGAGAGCACTGTGCGCCACCAGTTTGAATATGATACGATTCTCCATTCATGGCTCTTAACAGCTTGATATCGCTGCCACTTTGCCACTGAACCCTCAATCAACACCACTGGTTCGATTTGGTGGTCAAACTGTCATCATCACTGGTGCTGGCGCAGGTCTTGGTCGTGCTTATGCCCTTATGTATGGGGGACTTGGGGCAAATGTAGTCGTAAACGACGTTAGCGAAAAAGGAGCCATCGCAGTCTGCGAGGAAGTTCGGCGAGGCAAGTAGATCGCGCCTGCATGAGATGATTCTACATTCTAATGAGTGACCCGTAGCTGGTGGTAAGGCAGCGCCTGTCATCTGCTCTGCCGAAGACGGCGACCGTATCGTCAAGGTTGCTTTGGACGCATTTGGCAGTATACACATCCTGGTGGCGAACGCTGGTGTATTGCGCGACCGTTCGTTTACTGCCATGTCAGAGCAAGAATGGGACATGGTAATGGCCGTTCATCTCCGTGGTACCTTCAAGGTCTGTTTTCTCGCAGATTGCGAGTCCGAGGCGTCCTGATAAGCTACCAGTGTGCAAAGGCCGTTTGGCCGATATTCCAGAAACAAAAGTATGGACGGATCGTGACAACATGCTCGCAAGTTGGTATATGTGAGTTGAGATATGCACCCATTACTTTTTCGGAACCTTGAGACTGCACTTTGTCTAGACGGCAACTTTGGACAAACCAACGTGAGTCTCCTGTCTTATTCCGTGGCCATGTTACATAACGTTAGACAGTACTGCGCCGCCAAAGCTGCTATCATGGGATTCACAAAGACCCTGGCGTTCGAGGGCAAGAAGTACAACATACTTTGCAATATCATTGCTCCCAGCGCAGGCACCGCGATGACGATGACGATTTGGTCAGTAAATGCGTGCTTTCTCTTACATCTCATTCATGTGACCTTTAGGCCAAAGGAAATGGTTGATGCATACAAGGTGCTTCAGTGACTCCATCATGAGTGTTGTTTGGTGATTGACATTTTTAGCCCGACTATATTGCCCCTATCGTTGGTTACCTCACTAGCCGAGATAACACTGAGGCGACCGGAAGAGTGTTTGAAATACTAGGTGGTTGGGCAGCCGAGACGCGGTGGCAGCGAACGGGAGGCCACGGTTTCCCAGTCAACCTGCCACTGACGCCCGAAAGTATTCTGGCGAAATGGGACATGCTCACCAACTTTGGTGCGTATTTCATATTGTCGTGCTGTGATATTGGTTTGTTGGATGGCCATTGACTCAGATTGTGGATTTAGAGGATGGGAGGGCAACCCACCCGACGACGACGGCTGAAGGTATGGCGACCCTTATGGCGAACTTGGACAACACCACGGCAGACCCTGTCAAGTCGAAACTATAAGACCACAGGCTCATCCTTTGCTTGTCCGTGGATGGACGCAAGATTCAGGGGGATGGTTTACCAGGATCGGAGGCTTAATCCTACTCAGCGATGAAAACGGCGGCCTGGAAATTGGTGTATCTGAACCCCGGTGTTACATTATATCAATATGAGCTTGTAATTTCAGTCAACCATCCAGAAGGAATGACAGACGGCATTTCGATAACATTGTTTAATCCATGCACTAGCCTGCGGAATCCAGTATACCGAGCTGACATATGATTTATATCATTTCGGCATATACATCATTGTCTGCAAACCGCGAGAGTGAGAGTACTCTCACTGCGTTCTGGGTCTCGGGAACATCATTGACACGATTTTGTTGATTGCAGCTAGCCAACGTGTTGTTTCGGTACTAGGAGTTTCGAACTCAACAGTACGGTCCTGTCAACACTGTTAGCCGACTCATGGTCGTACAGAAACGTGTTACAGTCCCCTGGCCGCTTCCGAGTGTCATCAAACGAGACATGTTTGGAGAAATGTCAAGGTTGAATTGATACAAGGCTCTAGTCTAAAAGGACTCAACGCCAGGTTAATTACGAAGTCTGTTAATATCATTGGGTCGTACTGACTTGAAGTTTTGCCAGAGGGTGTCAGAAAGTCAGTAATTGGACCTACCTAGGTCTGAGGCTCCGCCTCACAACCTCTCTTCTGAATTTATCACTGCAGTATCAGAACAAGTTTGATTCCGCAGCTCGATGTGAAGAAACGTCTCACAGTGAGGATCATTTAATTTGGCTCATACCAACTCACCTGAGTGATTGATAGTTCTTTCTCCCAAATGGTTGAAACATGACTGCGGTGATCTCCAGTTGGTTGTAAAGTCATAGAAGGTGACCGATCAGCATCAACTTTGACGACGTTCCCGCCTAATGCTCGTTGAAACTGGCCACTCATCACGCGTTGAGGCGAGCCACAGTCGTGCCTGCGGCGCTATAGCGCCTGAAATGCGAGCCAGGGAACGGACGCACGCAAGGAAACATTCTTAGCAACACACTAGTATTGTTGGTCGCAGTATGGGTCAGCCATCCACCGGCGGCTTCTACTCGGCTCAGTTCGAGAAGCAGCTATAAGATACGCACTATTTTCCCGTTTCATCCTACTAGCAGCAATGCGTCTCTCTTCCATGGTCGTACTCACTACGGTAATGACTGTAGTGCACGCGGCGTCACTTCATAAAGTCAATGACTTAGAACCCGGATATGTTTCTTTCCACTCTCAGATCCAAAACAACACCAGTCTGCGCTATGTCGCGAACTCAGGGATTTGTGAGACGACACCTGGTGTCGATCAGTATTCGGGTTACATCGAAGTTGGGATGAATATGTCAATGGTCAGTATCCCTGAGCTGCTGAAGCAGAGGTAGTGCTGATCTTCGATAACAGTGGTTCTGGTTCTTTGAGGCTCGCCATTCGCCTGAGACTGCGCCATTCGCGCTTTGGTAAGTATCATCAAAGGCGTGCAATGACAAGGATGAAATCTGATTTTCCACGTGAAAGGCTGAATGGTGGCCCAGGCTGTTCTTCGATGATCGGTCTCTTTCAAGGTGCGTTCTCTGATCACGGTGTGCGGTATGCGATAGTTATGATTTGTAGAGAATGGTCCGTGTAGCGTGAATGAAGACGGAAAAACAACATCCCTGAACCCATACAGGTAAGTAAACCGCCTAGTCACGAGGTAATGACGTCTAGACAGCAAAGCAGTTGGAACAATGTGAGCAATAGTGCGTCGATTTCATACTTGCGCACGCGATGTAGCTCATCTCACCTTCTAGTCATCTACATTGACCAGCCAATCGATACCGGTTTCTCCTATGGAACGGACACTGTCAACAGTACAGAATCTGGTGCACCCATCGTATGGAAAGCATTCCAGATACTTTTTGAGAGTAAGGTCTTCTCCAAGTATGCGAGTCGCGAGTATGTGCTCTAGCGGCTCTCCCAAGATATCATATTCAGCGTATGACTAGGTTCGTCTTTGCGACAGAGAGCTACGGCGGTCATTATGGGCCCAGCTTCGTGACGTACTTTGACCAACAGAACGCCTTGATTTCTAGTGATATGATCAAAGGTGAACCAATTGTTGTCAGTGCTCTTGTGATCAATAAGTGAGCTATACTCGAGCTGTTGCGCATGCCAGGTTGTTCAGTAACCTTCAATGTAGTGGTTGGTTTGACCCCTTGATCCAGAATATTGCCTACTACAATTTCGCAACCTACGCCCCGGGATATGGTCAACTCCAATCCGATGGCGTGTTGAAGAATATCTCCGAAGCCCTTTATGGTCCCAACGGATGCGTCGCGCAAGAGAAAGACTGCTACGCCGCTGGTGACTCGGCCGAGTCCAATACCATCTGTAATCGGACAGACAGCTACTGTGTATGTTGGGCATACTTTGAACTGTAGATGGTCACTCAGTCACGCGATCCAACAGGTGAACAATGTCTTCGTGCCTGCGATTGGAAACCGAGACCCTAACGATCTTCGCCAAAACGCGTCGGCGCCGTTCCCTCCCCAATACTACGTGAATTACTTGAGCATTCCGGAGGTTAAGAGCAAAATAGGTGCCAACTCCACTTATCAGGAATGCGCAGATTTTCCCGATATTTTGTTCATGAGGACCGGAGATGTATGTCGTCGATGGCGCATATCTAAACCAGTGAACCGATGCTCTATAGGACGCACGATCGTGGCTTGCTCAACTTTCCGAGTTGGTGAATTCTCGTCTAAGAGTCCTAGTCTGGGTATGTTCTGGAGATAGGTGCTTTACCTTTGACTGAATTCCATTTCACGTTAGGCTGGTGATGCGGACATTAAGTGCGTACCCATCTTATCTTCTCGATGTTCCTGTCGGACTGACTATTTCACAGCTGTAACTGGCTCGGCGTAGGTTTGGAATCGTGGCTGTTTATCGTCTGCTAAGTGCTCTACAGAATTACGCGTGTGTACTTGCAATGAACTGGTATGGGAACCAGACTCTCCATGACACTCCTCTCAGTAATATCACCCTCCACGGAAATACTATTGCTGCCGTTGCAAATGTGGACAAATTCTCTTTCGCGTATGTATTTCGTTACTCATAATAGCTAAAGTTAATCTTCCAACCGAAAACAGGAGGGTCTACGCTTCTGGTCATGAAGTAGTAAGTCACAGCCGATGCTACTAATCCGAGTGTTAAATTTAGTGAACATCTTTACAGCCCGCGTTCCAACCTGCGGCCGCTTTGGAGATCTTCACCCAAGTCATCAATAAGGAACCTCTCCATTCGGTGTGAGAACTTGGCGACGTCTATGGGGAAATCGCTATTGGATTGGTTGATTGGCATGCTCACCACAAAGTATCTAAGCAAACATGCATGTACCAAAGATACCTGATCAATACGAACATTGCCCGAGGCTTTGGTATGTGTGTATGTTGTCTGAGTCGACAATTCCATTGCAATGCAATGCTAGGTTGAATTCATGAGATCTGAGGTAGATTGGGGCATTTGTACGAGATCTGGACTTGATCGGATTGGTCAGGATGGCACCAGAGATAGGACGCAAGGCCAGTGATGAGTATAATGCATTTGAACTAGCAAGTATACTTGCTGAGACGTACAATCGACAACATCATCTACTTACTACAGTCAGAAACAGTTTTGATGATCTTCTTTTGATAAGGCGTCTGATTTATCGGCGCTGGAAGTCACCACTCTACAGAAGAGAAACAATACTATGCGAGAGATAACCCTGCGACATGGGCCGCATGCCTGCCTCGTAAGGGACAGTGTGAACCACGCGTATTGCGGTATGCCAAGCTGAAGAGAGTTATATCATACCATTCGAATAGTTACTAGCCTAAAGGCATGGCAATGATAGAAGTGGCAGGGCATCTGTGAACGGAAAATTTGCGAAGCTCCAATGTATCATGGTCTGTGGCATAGTTGCTCCGCTCTATTGACAACTAGCACTGAGCACGCAGACAGTCAACGCATAATAGAACGATCGGTAAAATCGGTTTGACGACCCGGATATAAAGTTTTACTTTCACATGTGCATGCAACTAAGATGGATCCTTGGAGAGGTATGGCACGAGAACGATTCGCCGAGGAACGAGAGCATAGCTAGTCCGTCTAACCAGTTAGTTTCGATGAAACGGGGGTCGTACGCACTAACATACGATATACGTTTTACACTTTGCATTTGAACACGAGGAAACAGCGGATTCGACCGCGGAAATGAAAAATCGTCCTTGACGCCAGGTTAGCGTGGCATGCTGTTGCGTAGACTACAAGCGCAGGTAACAAACTAGCCTGTGCGAGGACAGCACCTGATGAATATAATAATACGGAACTAGACAGAATTCTGGAGGACTCACCCCTCACCGAGTTAGAGTCCTTGATTTGATTTGGCAAGTTTTGCCACTGACATGTGATTTCGGCGCCACGCTTGTTCTTGGACGGCAACCGAGTCGTTCCTCTCAGCCTTCACTGACTTACAAAGGGTCAAAGTCATGTCCAAGTTACCTGCTGTTTTCATTGATCAAGAAGATTCGCAGTTGGTAGCAGACGCGAAAAAACAAGTTCCGGAGGACCAAGAGTACTCGTACACGGAACGGGATGTCATTCTTTACAATCTTGGCGTTGGCGCCACTGAACAAGAGCTCCAATGGACGTACGAGGGTCACGAAGAGTTTAATGCTCTCCCCACTTTTGGTGTTATTCCACAATTTGCCGCTAGTTCAGGCGTGCCGCTCGGATGGCTGCCAAACTTCAACCCCGTATGTTCTCAGGTCCCACCCCTATTTTAACCCTGGCATTTATTGTCTTCTTGCCGCTGACGGTGATGCGTGCTTTGCCGCTTGTAGGCGATGCTTTTACACGGCGAACAATACCTGTCCATCAAGGCCGCTATACCTACTGAGGGAAACTTAGTGAACGAGACCCGGTGTGTCATGACCCACCCAACCAGTCGGATCCCTTTCACGCCACTGATCACACGGAACACAGGTTACTGGAAGTCCTTGACAAAGGAAAGGCGGCCTCCGTCACGACCCTCGTCCATACCAGGAACAAGGTCACGGGACAGCTCCTCTTTGAAAACCAGGTTACGGTCTTCATTCGTGGCGCAGGCGGATTTGGTGGTAAGCGCTCAGGTTCCGGTAGGTCTTGTTCCTGTCGGCCGAACCCGGTTATATATCTTCTTACCCACGCGATTGGAACGTCATCACAGACAGGGGCGCAGCATCCGCGGCGAACGTGCAACCAAAACGTACGCCAGATGCCGTCATGGAAGAAAAGACATCGCCCACACAGGCTGCTCTATATCGGTCAGTCCGTTCTAGTCGTCACCCATCTTGGCGGTTATTCATGCAGGGTCCACGATCATGTAAATCAGTCTGAACGGCGACTACAATCCATTACATGTACGCGTCATGATCTTCCCTCTTTTAGTGAAACCCGTTCTGAAAGAGTCCCCCCCCCTTTCTCCATTTCTCATCTGATCTGGTATCCATTACGAATCGGGTGGTCTGGCCCCAGATCTTTCCTGACTTCGCTGCAATTGGCGGGTTCGATAAACCGATCTTACACGGTATGTCGCTACTTCTCCACTCCCATTCAATCGACTTCATCCCTGTTGATGCGAAACCGGTTGTGGGGGACGCGGTGACACACAGGACTTTGCTTCATGGGGATCGCAGGAAAACATGTTTTCAAGACGTTTGGTGCCTTCAAGGACATCAAAGTCCGGTAAGTCGTGGAAAGACTCGGCTCTCCATGTCTTCGCCAAAGGACCCCTCCGCCTGTGCCCCCACACCCCCATATCAGCTATGACAGCTAACATTCACTAATTTAATCGCCAACCCGTGTCGCAATTACAGGTTCGCTGGCATCGTGTACCCTGGCGAAACGCTCGTCACAGAAATGTGGAGGGAAGGAAACAAGGTGATCTTCAGTGCGTCGCATCCCTCTCTCCTTGACAGACCTCGTCGGTATTTGCTCATGCTTCTCGTAACATCGCAGGTATGAAGGCCGCGGAACGAGGGACGACTGTGTTGACGAGTGCCGCGGCGACGCTAATGGATGTCGATAAGGCGAAGTTGTAGTTATTCTAGACCACAATCTTGATTGCTTGTATGAAATGCCCGTCGTAGGCATGGAGTTGCATTCGGAATGGCTAGTTAGAAACGCAAGATAGGAGAATTCCGGAGTCCTAGGGGGTGTGAAACAGATTCTGAAGCTCAAGGAGGTGGTTTGCAAACGCGAGTGAACGTTTCAGCCTTGTTTGAAGACAGCGTAAGATAGTTCACCCAGATACAGAAAAAATAATATCATAAGTCTGTGAACGGAGACGATGTACTTGTAACCAAGACATAAGAAAAGTATAGATCATGATGGCTCGCAAATGCATGGGTACGTGCTGTGGCCAGGCGGCACTCAGTTTCCGGTCGCACCGTGCCAGGCGCGCACCAAACCCATTGATGATGCACACTCTAACAGGACAGTGGGGAAGGAGTACCTAAAATGGGCATGCAACGTCAGAACACCATTCGGCGTGCGTGCATCGGAGGCATGTCCTCCTAAACGACAAACAACAACGCACCGGGATAATACCAAAACGTGACACAGAGAATGAGGTAAAGGCCTGGATGTCGTGTGTAGTGAGCCAAGAAAAAAAAAGATGACCTGTGCATCGGCACTCGAGGGAGGACGTACCCATGAGAATAATCCCTTCGAGCCAGTTCGACTTGCCATCTTGGAGGACGTAGTTGACGGTGAGTACTATATAAGTCGTGAATGGTTACGGAGTTGGACAGGCCCGACATATAGCGAGGACTTACCAGACAGGAAGAGGACGATGGACTGGAAAGGGTCAAATAAAAGCGTGAGAGGCTTGCCGAGTATCCATGCAAGAGTGACGATGAACCTGGTTTGGAAACACAGGTAAGCTGGCACGATCTCGGATGGGTAACAATGACGTACGGAATTACGAAGAGAGCAATTTGCTGGTGGCGAGGTGAGTGCGTTCTAGAAACATTGCATGACAAGAGGGACTCACGATGCTAGAACCAACCGCAACACCTAGACTGAGCGTCAATTTGTCTTTCACAGAAACTGTGACCGCCGTGACGTGTTCCGCAGCATTCCCGACGATGGGAAGAAGTATAACTCCAACGAACTCCTTAGTGATAGCTCCAGTATCTGTAAGACCATTAATGGAGTCTACCAAAAACTCGGCAGTAACAGCGACAAGCTATACCAATCACAAATGGTCATCTTTATCATCGGGAGCGCGAATGATCAGTAAACCCACCACTGTGACAGCAACCAGGAGTCCGAATGACACGGGGACACTCATTTGAGGTTCCTCAGTTTCTTCCTCAGGTAGCTTTGGTGTGTCAACATGTCCCGACTCTGGGTCTGGTGATGCGTGGGTATCTGTCCTGTCACCCAATACCGAGAGGCCGGGGCGTTGTTGGGGGGAAGCAACTAGTGGCGTTTCAGCATATTGGGGCGCAGCTGGCTGCTTTCCATGACGAAATCTCTTGATCTTGAATGGGTTTTCGCTGTATTTCTTAGATTCCAAGATCTCCTCACTATCATCCTGATAGAGTGCTTTATGCGAAAAAAGTTGGAAGAAAAGGTAGGATGCGTAAACTAACACGCAGAACTATTGGGTTAGTCACAAGATTACGACCAGAAAGTAAATCCGTACTGAAGAGTAGAATAATGGCAACCTACGAAATGGTTCAGATCGTGGATCCACCGTCGGTTAAAGGACTCACACCATGACTCATTCTGAGGATCGACTGATCAATGGTGCTTATGTCAGACCCTCGCTGGAACAGTATGAAAGCACTAGGGAGGAGGACAGCAACAACACTGATAGTCATGAGAGTTGAGTTTATTTGTGCTGCGACTGTTCATTCAAGCGTTTAATCAATGCTAACAGAAAGACGATGGAAAATACACACTGAGCCCGAAACCTTGCTCCGAGAACCTCAGGCCACCTGCAAAGAAACACATGCCAAGCACGAGCACTGTGATGGCACGCAAGGTTAAAAGAGTAGAGCAATGTATATGCGCGAGGTCTTACACAGATTGCTAAGGATAGACCCTATAACTAGATGACGGGGTCAACACAGAGGCTAGTGAACCGCAGAAAAAAGCCTTTTACATACGGGAAGACTGCACAATGTCTAATTCACACTTGGTCAAAGCAATGATCTGACATACATGGTAAGCATGCGATGCGCAAATACACGTGGCGGAATCCCAACATACCGAAACTATCAGCTCGACGCTGAAAAAAATCATGTAGAAGTGTAATCGGAAAGCAAGCGAATCACATACGCATTTCCCTAAATAAAGGCGTCAGAAGACCATCAAAAAGGTGTGAACTACGCTCACAAGTGTGGCATTCATGAGGCCGGCCAGGGTTTGCCCAACCCGCATTGACAATTCATCCGTAGCAAATGCAAGCAGCTGGCGATTGATGAACACCGAGCTGTAATTCCCGAGTAATCGACCCACCTTGGCAAGCGGTATTATGGCCAGAAAAGAAACTGTTGAAGTAGTGTCTGGGTAACTGGAGAACAACAAGGACGAATACGTACAGACAAAGACGAGCGTGTGCTGGTTAGGCAGTGCGAAATTCAGTGCCCACTGACCCAGAGAATATCAGCGGAAAACATGAGAGAGGAGAGAGAAGATACATGCAGAAATTGGGATGCAAACAAGGAGAATATTTAAATCTGGAGAGCAAGGCTTGAGAAAGACGGCGTGCTCATTGGCAGACCACTCACACGAAGCTAATACGATGGATCGTATGCTTTGCCAAACTGTTGGAGCCGGTCCCACCTTCCTTTCGGGATACATGAGGGTGGCAGCCCGTTGTCGAAGAGAAGGATTCGTTCGTTGCGCTCCCTGCTCGGTTGTTCGTCTCCTCATCCCCGAGGATGAACTCGCCGGTTCTGGGGAAAGGATTAATCGTGTGGAGTCCAAGAGCGACTCGGAGGTGCCACGTTCTGCCACTGGTGTCAACGACCGAGGGGTATCCATGAGTCTCGAAGGAATCAGTCCTCAGGAGTGAGTAACCCACTACTATTCAGAAGTTAGGAGTCAGTGTTTGTGCTGCAACACCAAATGTCAGTCACCTTGAAATGTTTGTTTGTGAACAAGAAATGAGATGGGGAAAAAATGGGGTTTTTCTAGGTAGAATGTGCTATTTGAAGCTAGTGAAGGTGTGGCACGGCGATTTGCAAGATGATGATCGTTTGCCAAGCCCTGCAAAAAATACACCCAAAAAGGCAACCTCTGTCGTTCGAACAGACCTAGCAAACTTGAAAGATCAGTCTCGGTATTTCTCTTTTCTTTCTGAGCTTATGTGGTATACTTCCTGGTCGCATCTAATGGTATCCACCAGCTGAGTTCTGACGGGCTGGGTGTGAGCCGGAAATGACCGACAGCAAAAATGTTCCATTCGAATGTTCCATATCCACGCACACACCGCACGTGTTCCTGGTTAGGTTTATAACTGTACTGCCTCGTCGCTATGCTTGGCCAAACGGACTGTTTGCAACGAGTTGCGTCCAGCAAACGGTGCGGCCTTGCGCGATTGCATGCCCAGGCCGGCGCTTGAGGCAAAAGTGTATTTGCCATTCTAAGTAGTTAGGAACACCACCGTATGTACTCATCCATTGCCAGTGAGGCTTAACCTCTGACATGTGGGACCAGCGATCCCGCGGTTTCTATGTTTCGGATCGGACAACTCGTCAAGTGTGCTTTCGAGTGTAACATGTCACCCATCGTTTCTGATTTTAATCTTGATTTTTATTTCCGACATGATGATAAGATGGGCATATCCAAATAAAATAATATAGCAAGTGCTGTGATCCCATAGGATACTAAACGGATGACCGTAGGGTATTTACTTAAGTTATGCAAACGAAAACGAAAAACACAAATATCAAAGCTCTACATAGCCCAATGAATATAAGTAAAAAAATTCAGTTACATGCGTATTTCACCCGGTAACCAAATGTTCATGGTGGTTCCCCGTTCAGCCTTGATAAGCAAAAGAAACAGCGCCATATAAACCGTCCTCGCGGCCTAACATACCGTAGCCATGCAGGACCTAGATCGATGAACCAGACGTTGGTTGCGAATGTGTGAGAAAACAGGACATCACTTACCTCCATCTTCCTTGCATGCCACCCAACTCCACTGCTGACATTTCCATTTGCGCCCGCTAGCCGATCCATTTCAGCCCGCAAAGGGTGGTCAGTGGGTAGCTGCCGCCGCAATTCACCACCGACCCATCCGCTCGCGGTGTCAACGTACCAGCCTCGACCGCCCTTGCTGCGGATGATCCGCCATGTCCCAGCCCCGACTCCGAGATTGACCAGTGCCGGTATGGATAACTCAATGACCCGAAGGCGAGTGGCAGCCTGTGGGATAATAGATTCAGGGCTGAGTATAGACGTGTAAGGCGGTGTACACAGCGGCCCGATGAGTCGTGTGTGCAAAGCGATAGAGGCTTGGCGTCCTGGCCCTCGATGTCCGCCCATACTAACACCAGTTCGGCCCCAGTCAAGATCCGGTGAGGTGGACACAATCGTTAGTACCTCAACGTTGACAGCCTTGGTCTTAATGAATGCGGTGATGGCTTCTAACTCGAGCCCTGTGATGTAGGAGAGACCCAACGAGCGTAGTTTAGGTTGTGGCTTGCACGCATCTTGCAGGAGTTCTCTGGTCACCGGAGCGCTGGATAAGTCGAGGTAGGTAAGTTCGCCGCTTGTGAAGCACGGTGCGAGGGCAAAAATGTCGCCAAGATCCTCGGTGGATAGTGGGGATGGGAATGTTTGGTCACCATAGAGCGAAAGTTCTTGTATGTGGGCAGCGGCGGGTGCTTGAATAAGGAAATCTCTGATCGACTCTCCAGTCAAGCGAATGCACCGGGCCAGAGCGAGTGAGCGAAGCCTAACGGTCGAATTTCCAAGGGCACTGAGCAACTCTGGTGTGACACGTGTGGCAGATAAGTCTAGATGGGTAAGGGATGGGAAGGCGAGGACAAAAGGAGTAAGTATATGTGGCTTGATCGATTTTACACCCCGAAGGCAAAGACGCTGGAGACCGGGAAACGCCAGTGATTCTTCTCGGGCAAAACGAACGGCCCGACGACGTCTCATTTCTGTTCCCTCATCTTCGCTCCCACTTGAATCACCATCATGGGGGAGGAGGTACGTATCGACGAATTCGGTAAGCGCGCTGACGAAGACAGCACTAACACAACCTGTCAAATCAACAGCTTCAAGATCTTTGCAGTCCCGCCTCCTTTCGCGATTGTCCTCCTCGAGATCATTGTCAACAGCAATAAACCCGCGGCCACGTGATGGACGACCTCTACCATGGGAAGGAGATCCGCGCAGAAATAGCTCACTTAAGACGGGCAGAGTTAGCGCTCCATCCATGTACTCCGTTGCGCCGAATGCTGTCAGGTTCGGCATTTCCTACGGAGAAAGAAATCAGCCGAGGCTGTGGAGCGATGGGAAAATGAGACAAACTTTTAGGATTGCCTCAACACGTTCACCGGTGACAAATCGACTGTTGACTCCTTCCTCCACGGAACGGCGCATGCCAATTGTCCGGAAATGGTTAAAGTCAATGTGCTGGACAAATCTGCCAGGGCGTGGGTCATGAAGCGTCGGAACTAAGGCACAGCAACGCAGTGAGCACGGATCTAAAACCAAAAAAATGGAGCGTATGCATACCGTAGAAGCCGGGCTCGTTCCTTTCCACAACATTTTGGACCGCGTCACTGATGGTGCGCATGATTTTCCACCGGGCGGGGCTTTGACTTTTTCCCCTAAGGCGCCGTGGACTGGGATCACGGGACGCTGGCGGGGATAGCAGTTCTGGAGGAATGGAACCATCTGGACCGCTCAGCGTCTCAAGAATGGATTCCTTCCATTTTTTGAGAGCGTCCTCATCACTGGCGTTGCCGAGGACGGTGGTGCTTGCAAATGCAGCCTTTGTAGCGGCATCGATGGACTGCTCTACAGCGAGTGCGGTATTTTCGTCTGAACCTTGATCCTCACCACCGGTGATGACTTCGAGGAGCGCAAGCCAACTCCGGGGGAGACGAACCTCGATCCGCTGCCATAGCCAGGGTTTGGCTGCGTCGTACCACGCGCGATTGACGAGGCAGAGGCTTGCAAGCGTCCTACGTACGAGTGACTCTGGTGAGTTGCTCGGGGGCATGGATGACGGGAGGGCCGTCGGTGCACCGTAGTCACCGAGGAGGATGGGGTCAAGGGAGGTGGTGGACTGGGGCAAGCCAGAGGCATAGACATAGGCACAGATAGTGAAGAGCAACTCTGGGGGGTATTGGGCGATAGCGGACATGGCACAGAACTGGCGATGGTGTTGGTAAGAGCCAAGATTTTATATTCCAACGGTCGGGACATGCGAGAGGGTCATACGTTGGATGACGTAATCCGGGGATAAAAAGGCACGATGGGGTAGCCGGTGGCAGCGTCGTAGCAGGGCGGGACCGGCGTGCCGTTCGTCGTCTAGCGGGAGCGAAGACAGACCTTGTCGTGTTCCCGACAACACACGAACCCTGGCGCTCACCGTCGCAGGGCCGCGGCGAACCCAGGTGAGGGATTCTGCCAGGTAAAATTCAGTCGCTTGCTGTAGTACCTGCACTAACCCCAACGGGCACCTTTACAAGAAATGCTAATCTGACAAACAGGTGCCCCAAATGATATCCGACACTGACCATGGATACCAAACGTACAGTCCTGTAATAGCGACGTGCGGGTTTCACGTCCTTCAACGCATCCAGTACGGATATGAACCGTCTCCTTTTCCCACCAGTCGCCACTCGCGACTGAGTGCATCTGTACTAATGGCAACGCCCTCGCCAACGTTTCAACATTTATCCACTTCATCCGATCCGTTTCAAAACAAGTCTAGATCCCATCGGTAGTTTTGAATCACAAGTCATCGAGTTTAGTTCCGCCTTGATCCGAGAGCCGTTCAAAAAAAAAAAAAAAAAAAAAAGGTGAAGCAGATCCATCAATTAGCGCTCGCCGTCTGTCCATCGCACACGACATTGTGAGAACTATATTGTGAAACAGCAGGCATCATGCCTTGACATAAAAGTCGTACTGCTGCAACATCCAAACGAGCGAAACAGCTATCATATCAAGTCAGCAGGGTCTTCGATGCCAGCTTGCATGCACGACTTAACTGGACACGATCACAGGACTGAGCACTGGCACGTTGAATTTGGCAGTGCGGAAGATGAGCAACTCGGAGGTGAAGTGGCCAAACGCAATGAGGTATGTGAGCAAGGTCATATCATATACACTTGACCGATTTAGCCAGGGACTCGAGGAGATGTCCGGGATACGTACACTTTGCTGTGGATATTATAAGCGGCGTATCCCCGCACAACCGCGGAAGTCAACGTCCATGCAGCGAACGTGCGTGCCTGCAATGAGGTGACTGTGGGAGCGTTACGGTGAGCGAAAGACGTTAAAAACTTTGCCTCACTGGTGGCCGATTCCACGTTGGCGTACAGTCGACGCGTGAGCTTGAGTGTGGCGAAGTTTTGAACCGTGTTGAAAATGGCCATGGTGGCGACGATGAGCTGCCATTTCGGTAAGAGTCCTTCTATCTGTGGTAAAGCTGGAGACACGGTCAGCGTAGGACGGCGACGACGAGCTGGACGAGCTACCGTCGAAAAAGAGCTGGGAAGCCATCAGAGTCGGGACCAAGACGCAGTGACGCGCCGATCGTGAACCCAATTCGGGAACGGTATATTGGATTACATAATTCTTCCTAAAACAGGCGATTGTCAAAGGTTAGAGTGAGTTTTGCTTTGTACACTTGTCACGCGTGCTGCCTTTCCAAGTTGGAGGGCCAAGCACGAGCCCATGCCAGATCCCTCCTCCTTGTCGTTCCCAGGTCCGTCTCGCTCAAACTCATCGGCCAGCACTGCCAGCAGCAGTGGGACCAGTCTCACACGTCGCTCCCGTATCACTCGAAAACGAACCCGAACGATCACTGCTGGTTCGCGTCGCGATGAGGAGCGCATGGACGTCGTGGACCACGTCCTAGACATATCTGCGGAGAACAACGATGCCCCGGTCTTGGACATCGTCGCTAGCCCACCAGGAACCCCAACTGCCACGGTAGCAACGCATCCTCGACCCGCGGCGGACTCTGTTTTGGCGTTTGACGTTCGCAATAGCCCAAGTGCGGATAGGAGTTTCATTGCCTTTGGGTCATTCGGTACTTCAAAAGATGGTCACGAGCCTTTCCCAGGTGACTCACTCCATGTTCTTCCCTTGCCGGGCCAACCGGGGATACCGACGTCGTCAGAGTCCGTTGCTCCTGCAGTACGTTTATCTACCTATTGCAAATGATGCCACACGCCAATTCCGTTTCCGCACAGACAAAGGGAAAGGGCAGAAACCCGTCTCGTCTAACGTCTCCCCCCTCTTCGTTCAAGCCTACTCCCACAGACGCCGACCGGGCTCGAAGCAGTTTGCGCGACTCCCTATTGACACAACAGTCTTCGACTTCATCCTCTGTGTATCCCATGTCCACTTCTATGGGTACCGAATCTCCTCCGTCCCCTCTATCTCCCCTCTTGCCTGACCGTTCTGTTCCTATACCGGCATTCGAGCTGGATGGTCCAAGGGTACAGGAGTTCGATGCAGATGATGTCTCTTATCGGCTGCAGCTTCTGGTCAAGAACAGTTACTTTCTCCCGCCCGCCCACTCCAAGCCATCTCCTGCCGACTTCCCATCCTCCCTCAACCACTCTAAGAAGGCACCAACACCGACGTTTTTGGACCTATTTCGCGTTGGAAAGCCCAGGTCGAAACTTGCTAGTCCCGATGTCGCAAACGTGACCAGCCCAATTTTCAGAGTGACTTCGGACTCCACCACAACTTATGGCCACATTGCACGTACTCATACCAAAGCCTCGCCGCATACGTTCCGTTCTCCAGGAAGTCATCATATGGCGCGAGTGGTCGTGGTTCGGGAAAAGATGGAGGACTTGGCTGCTGCTGCCAGACAAGCAGAGATGGATCTTGGAAGGCATGACTTGATGTTGGATCGGGACCGTGTCTCTCGGAGGGCTAAATTTGCCGTCTTTGATGGCATCGTAGATCCCACCGAGATGGTTGATGTACCACCTCCTTCGGCCAATTACCCTTTGGCATTGCAGGCTTCAGCACTTCATGGGCTTGGCATCGAAGATTCGGTCGGTGCAGCTATCTTGGCAGAACGATTGCCACCTCCAGATAGCCCTGGACAATCATCGCTGGATCCTCAGGAAGATGCTTGGAGGAAAGCACTGCTTCGGGAAGCAGTTGGGCATTCTCTTAATAACTCGAGGGCTACGTCTTCTGCTTCACGCTACTCGACACCGACCAAGGGCGCCTTCCGTGCACAGTCGTCCGAGTCGCTTCGTCCCGATCAAGTGGTGGACCAACAAAAAAGGTTGTTGGACCAAAAGATTTTGAGTCATCCCATTATCGACCCCTTAGAGGACTTTGCACCACCACCCCCTACAGCTGGTTCGGTACTGAACCCACCAGCCGCCTCTGCTGGAACGAGCAAGGTGGATCGGGACCTTCGGCGGTTGTCAAACCTCCCTCTATTGAGAGTGGAAACGCCTGTACCACATACACCCCTTTCTCCACCACCCCGACGACCGTTTTGCAACTCTCAGTTCTCTCAATCACAGACCAATGTCATACCACTTTCGGCAGGTTCCGCATACCAGACACCGAGAAAGATATTGCGCAAGTCTATCTCATCTCCGATGTTGTCTGACAAGCAGGAGTACGGGATTATCACACCTAGCAAAACCCCTCCTATGCCTTCTCTGAGCATTTCGCCAGCTCCGTCATCGTTTGACAACAGGATGAGCAGAATGACCATGACGACGCGCTACACGGGCAGCGAACTTGACGACCAAGGGGTCGATGACCATCCCGGCCGGCCGTCACTTGCCATGACACTCCCAAGTACGGATGGCCGACCGTCTATCTCCGAGTATTCGCAGCCTTCGCCTACCGCTTCCGCCTTCCGGGATAGAATATCAGATGGTTATTACTCCGCTAACTCGGGTGGTCCCGAAGAAACTGCGGTCAACTCACCTGTCATTAATCAACACCCCCGTCCATCTACCATGTCACCTCCACCTAGACCGTCTTCCTCTGTCGCAGGTTTCGCTTTGTCACCCCCACCCCGCCCGGGTTACCCTCGTTCACGTCACGCATCCTCCCAGATGCTTGCTATCTCACCCTCTCGGTCGTCCTCTCAAGGCACTGTCCATTCGTTTACGTCTAATTCAACTGTGCCACAGTCGACACGCTTACCTCCACCGCTCCTCTTAAATGTTTCTTCTCAGAGTTTCCACTCTGCACTTCATTCTGCGCCACCCCCCTCCTCTACCACCGAGTTCTTTGATCATATAGAGGCCCACACAGATGCGATGGTTGATCTGGATGACTCTGACGAGAGCGCGAGCGAAACGGATCCGGACATCACCGCCGTCTACCGTTCGCCTCGTAGACCCAAATTGATGCGGTTAGGAAACCTGTCTACGCCAAATGTCTACCCTGGAGCTAAGGAACCCTTTTATCCCTCTGTCATCCCCAACGAACGGCGGAGACCTGTAGAACATACTGCACCGAAGACACCCTACTTTTCCAGTCTCAAAGGGGCTCCTGACTCTCTAACGCATCTTTCTCTCGCCCAACATTCACGGGAACACCTCCCTCAACCCTCGTTGGATGACCGCCCCTCGACTGGGGGGGGTGAGAACGTCCGGCAGTGGCAAAAGGACCAAAGGGCGTTTCAAGAGTCTTCCCGAAGATTAAATGGTTTGCTTATCCGGCATATGCAAGCAGAAAAGGACACGTTGAAGAGAATTGCTGAAACTGCAAAAGTAGTAAAATCATGAATGTTCATTCGGCTCTTTCTTACCATTTATCGTACGAGATCTGACACTTTTCCCTTCGTTTCCACATCTCGACAACTAGCATGTTATTCATTCGACTCATACCCGTTTTATGATTGCTTTCTTGTAACTGGCATGCACATGGTTGATATTTAGCTGCTTTTCGGTCGCTGACTTGATGAAGTGCACGTGAACTTTGCCTGTGTTCTGACTCCGCTTTTGGGATCAACCATTAGCTCGTACCGTTCTTTTATGTCCTGCATGCAACACACAATGTCCGACACCATAGACAAGACACAAGACACACAGAGACATCCTTATTCCTGGCATCAGGTCCGTACCACCACCACCACCACCACCACCGTCATGGCGGTGGCGCACTCCTTCTTGGGCTGACTGCTACTCCAGTCCCATGATCAGGTAAAACTCTCTGGGAAAGCTTGTGGCCCTCTCTCATCCTCGCTCTATACCACGACCCATAGGCCACTGTGTTGCTGCTCGTTCCGTACGAGACATCCAAGGAAGATGTGGTGGTACGTGTCCGCTAGGCCCAGTGTTCAATCCTCACCGCATTGATATAGGTAGTGATAGAACGAGACTACCTCTTGGCTGGCGTGAGAGGCCAACAACCGGTCGTCAAAGTAAGCGCGCAGGCTCCTCTCGCACTTATCCACACTCTGACGGCGCACTCATTTTACCTATGGGAACCTCCAATACAATAGGGTCGACTCTATGGAACCGTGGACGTCGCCAATTCGGCGTGGCAGCTCGAGCCCCGGACATCACGGCTTTCTGCGCGGGAGCGCACCACGTCGACGATATCCACCACGTCGACCCAGTCGTCGTACGCATTCGTATCGGACCCAGAGATATCGAGCAGTTTTGCAGCGTCGCTCGAGAGTGCGCAGATATCGGATGCGGAGGAGGCTGTCGCCTCGCCTGGGTTGGCCTCGCCATTGTCGTCTGGCGATGAGCGTCCTGGATTGGTGTATCCGCGTAGATCGGAGACCAGTGTACCAGGCGTGGTGTCCCCAGCGATGCAACCACATGCATTGTCGTCCTTTTCCTCACTAGAATCGCTGCCGTCGCCGTCGGGGAGATTGTTGACGTTGCATTTGGAAAAGGAGCAATCGATCATTTGGCCGTCGCTCATCGTTGGGCCTGTGCCTCAAGAGCTTTCCCCCTGTGCGTCTGTACTTGCCTCTCTAGGTACAGATGCGGAAGGCAAATATAACATGGATCCGACGAGTCTGGTTTTGTTTGCAATCGAACTGTTCGACATTCGAAAGGACAGAGAGGAGGCATTTGAATGCTTTGTGTATGTCGCTGCGTGCTCATTTGTGCCTACAGTGCTAATCTCGTTGTGTATAGACGTGCATGGCACCAAGCACACCTGCCCTCTGCCACGATGAAGCTCGTCACGCATTACTTGCCTCTCCAGATACCGCTCAACGTGATCGATGCCGATGAGGAAAAACAGCGCGGCACGGTGTCATATTATATACAGTGCATTGGTGGCACCAGAGGGCTAGCCCAACTCTTTCTCGAAGCGGGTCTTCTCCACCTTGAAGGTGCCGCTTCGGTTCTTCTTTCCGCTTCATACTCGACCCTGTCATCCATTCGCGTGCCTCCTCTCCCGCAGTTCGGTGAAGGCGGCGCGGAGGCATGGAAGAGGGATAGGGAGTTGGCAGGCCGCTATTTTGATCGCGCGAGGCTGCTGCACCCTGAACTTGACGTACCAATCATTCCCGACGATGGCTTGGGCCAAAGTCTGTTGGGTAGTACTCACGAGCTCGAGATGCCCTCGATCGAGATCCTTCCGTCTGCGCCAGGGAGCGTATACTCGGGTGAAGACGTGATCTATTCAGAGGAGAAGACGATACGCCGGAGGCGACAAAAGAAGGAAGAGCTTATTTTCTTGGATGAGGTCAAGGGCAAGGAGGACATAGAGAGTGCGTGGTATTTGTATGTGCCGAGTTTGGTGGGGGCTGGGACGGCTTTGTTGGTTGTTGGGGTGATTGGGGCACTAAGCTTTTCGTCGTGGAGGCGAAACCAGGGATCTTGATACTTTGGGAGGTTGCTTGAGAACGCTTGGGATTTTAGTTGTAAGTTTTTTTTATATGCATGACAGCTGTTTTACTCTGAAATCGTACATCTGTTGCTCGCATTTCGTTCTTCGTAATGATCGTCATGATTGCTCTCTCGGTGAATGTATATAGAGTAGGAGGAACTCCTCATAGTACAGTCGTACAAGAAAATACAGAAACTCCTGGTACCGTCAGACTCCGTTGCTGGTCACCCTAAATCGCTTGCGATGAGGCCCAACATTGAGCAACCGCATCCCTCGCTGAGGGCATCATCGGACGTGGATCGTCGTGAATGACTCACGACCCCGTTCGATTAAGATATGCATGTGTAAGCGACGGCGGTGTGGCATCACCATCACAACAATAATGATAGGCCCGATGATCGTATGCCCGCATGTCTCTGATCGACGGTACCTCCGTGGTCATGACTGTCCGGGAGCCGTTCATGCCGATCTGTGTATCATCTGGGATGGTGCGTGGGTATCCCGAGGATGCGGATCGAAGGAAATGTCCGTTCAATATCGATCCTCGGCTGGGGTTGACACGTGTAAGAACGCACTACTCTGGAAATTCCGATGACTCCACGCCAATACTGCTCGGGGTTGTGCTCGTCTGGAGAGTAATTAGAGTGTAAGACTCACCAATTTTCTCAAGAGGATATCCGTCACGTCTTGTGTGCTCATCGTGAGTGGAGTGCAGAGCATCTCCGATGGTGTTCGTAGTCAGGCCCTCCGTCGTCTGTGACCGGTAATCAACAATAGCAGCCAAAAATTGCATCAGATTGGTATT
The DNA here is from genome assembly GCA_038094475.1 of Phylloporus aff. rhodophaeus. Lineage (NCBI taxonomy): Eukaryota > Fungi > Basidiomycota > Agaricomycetes > Boletales > Boletaceae > Phylloporus > Phylloporus aff. rhodophaeus. The sequence continues at coordinate 189,353 of JBBPUD010000005.1, read as the reverse complement.
GCCACCGGGTGCTTGCTATTCGATGATAGTCACATGTGGAACGCCACCTAAACACTTCACAAGAGAGGTCGTGACGGAAGGAGCTACCGCACAAACGGTCACTGGGAGGGAGTCGCACTTCCAGCTGGTATTCGTGATGAGGGTGTCGGTTTAATCAAAGCCGGAAACACAATGTGCCCAAAAGAGACCACTCTGTCGCAGGGGATAAGGAGGATGTCAACCTGCTGGAATAATCCTAAGGTGCACTGGACGAGTTGGATCGCATCACGGACTGCTGTTGGGATTGTTGGCCAGTTGTGGAATAGTATTCTATTATGTTTTGCCATTGTACTTCATAAGCAGTACACCCTTGACTCAGTCTGCCCTGACATTCCATGCCTATAGTCAAAAATCCATAGTTCTATTAGCAAGAGAATGGTAGAATGAGTTTCGATACCAAGAGTTTTGTCGACCCAAATATAGCCGAGGTTATCAAGGTCGATGGCAAATGTTGACTAAGAACGAGCGTCTGGCCAATGCGATCCCGTCATTGAGTTGTACCAACGACATTAACCTGTGTGATTATTCAAGTCGATCTGTCTGCTCGAACTAAACGATCAGGAGCAGCGAGTGGATTATAGACAAAAACTGAGCCGGAACAAAGCCCCTTGGCGGCAAGCGCAACGGTTTCGCCAATAACCATTATGGAGAGTTCGAAGGCATGCAGAGTTTGATATCGCATGGAACATGGTGCACAAACCGTTGTGAGCCAGTAAACGGGAGTGATTACATGGGCATCGCCATGAGGAGAGAAAGACTATGTTGGCAGAACAATCATCAACTTTCACAAGGTACACAGTATGGGCTGGACAGTGGCATGCAGATGCCCGAATCAGCGTCTGGCCACCCAAGCCTAGGATAGGCCTATGCCGTACGGCGGTTAGCACTCAAGGTTACTTCTCCCGCTGATACTCACATGAGGTTATTGGAAGCGAGCCGAGTTGTGGTGCTGAGGGCGTCACGAAGTGACTGAGCGAGTGCCCTTCGAAGTTCAATACGATGTAGCCATTAATCGGCATCCTCCGCGTGGTGACCTCAAATGCCAACCTGTTCGTTCCCCTCAGACCGTATACCCACACATCCACCCGCATCAGGGCAGCAACAGCAGCGCAAGGGAAAGGGAAAGTCATCCACGCCGGAGCCGCCAAAGAGCAAAGCTGTCCGTGTACTCGAAGCACAACTCGATGGGGCACACAGGGCAAACGGTCTTGCCAAAGACCCAAAAGGGGGCTGTTTTTGCCAAGGTGAGTCTTGCCGTCCTTCCCAGTCCTACATACAGATGGACTGATATTGTATACATGACTATCTACAGCAAGAAAGCACGAACTCTCGAGTTACGTTGTGTTGTGTCGACAATGCGGACTGATCCTATGTGCGCTCAACCTACCCTACTATGCCTGTCCGCACTGTGCCTCGGCATTGTCAGATGAGAGGGATATTGAGACCCTAGTGAGGAGATTAGAGAGTGAACTGGCAGGGCAGCTGGAAAAGGAGGAGGCAGCACGACAGACAGCAGTCAAGGAGGCGCGCGCAGCTGAGGGGGAGTTCCCAATGTTACCCGGGACACTGTCGCAAACGCAGACATCGCGCACGCCGCCACCTCCAGCCGCCACTCGTGCGGTACTCTCATTAAACTCGGGGACGAAAAGGGTGACGGTGTCGTCGTATAGTACGCCGACGCCGTCTCGACCAGCGTCACGAGGGGAGGATAGGGAGGAGGAAGTGCGTATACCAAGGCCACTTGGGGAGGTCAGTTACGTCAAGGCACCACTGGATCCAGAACGACCATGGAAAAATGCGCGGCTTGGCGGGGTGATGTATGTCCCATTGCCTGGTGATACGGGTAAGAGAGCCCAAAAGGCCAGGGGGAGAGAATGAAAGATGCGGCTGGTGACAACGATCACATTGTACTCGTTTAGTCTGATGGACACGGAATTTACCCATCGTTGTAATGTGTTGCAGAATCCAAGTCCAGTGCCAGTTGCACGGTGGCCCCATCATAGCCTTTGAGATGGTGGTTGCGTTTCCAGGTGGAGCTGATGCTGATGGCATACTCAGTCATCCCGCCTTGCACCAAGTCAAGGTAAGTTGTTGATTCTCATAGCATCCGCACAGGTTGAGCAGAATGCAGACGTCAACGACACCGAATGTTCACGGTGACCGGTCCTAGACCTTGCTTTTAAATAACGGATGGCAACGTCCACTCAAGAGTCTCACCATCATTATTTCCCCTCCTTGATCCATCGAAGCTCCAGATCCCTTTACCTTGGTTGCAGTATCATGACTGCAGAAACGTTGCCAACGCTACTCGGGAACAAGTCGTCAAGGTACGTACAACGCGGTGATAGCATGATACTTCCAAGGGTCGACTCACGCGGAATGTTCATGCTTGTCTCTCGTTGGAACGTACAGCACAATACGCCAAACGACCTGGTGAGTCATGGTTTCCAGTCGTTTATGTAGAGAAGAGGCACGGAATGTTGAATGGTTGTTTAGTCTCTAGTGGATCATCATCCCGGAGGTACCGCAGTTCTCCTCGAAGACAACATACGTGTGTCCCTGAGTCACATCTTTACTGACCTTTGGGTCATATAGCCGGCCAAGACGCGACCGAGGGATTTTACAATCTTCACTTCCATGGAGTACTTAGACGGCACGCATACAACGAAGTGCATATCGACAAGAGAAGAACATATTGACGTCTGGGGAAATCGGGAAGCTGAGTCGAGTTCCTCCCGCTGAACCAATTTGGTTGAGAGATGGGTTCATGGCCCCTATTATGGCGTGGACGCGGAAGCCTGCCGTGGCCAACGACAGGAAACACTGAGAGACGAGCGGACAAGCGAACTGGACCACGCTCTGTTGGGGTGACTAGGCCGAGCGTTGCTTGACATTTAAAGCTACTCCAGCAAGCATTGCATAACTATAACTTCTTAGACGAGGTGCTCGAATCCGAGGCATTAGTAACGTTTCATATCAGAATGGAACCTGATCAAGTAATCTGGGTACATGAGGCAAGCAGCGAGCGCCTGAGCAGTGAGCCCCAAGGCCGTGGATGCTCCGCGGGTGCGTCTATTAGAATTGCCTCATTCGAATCCTTGACAAAAAAACAGACAACTCAACATCATTGCTATGAAAATGGTTCCCGGGCCACACTTGAAAAGTCTGACGCCTATGGACGATGCGATTTCACTCGAAGAATTTGATTCTTTCCATGGTACGGTATTCATGCTTTGTTCTCTATTGCACGTTGATCCTTGGGCAGTTTCGCACAAGGAGTAGCTCTAATAGGACAATGTGGTTATGGCGATGGTACGTTTATTGCCCAGTTTGGAACATCTGCCTGTACGACTATGCTCTGCCTGCAGGTATGTTCATTAATGGTGCACTCGTTGGTCTCCAGCAATGAACTCCAAAACCATTCCAGAAGTCCTTTCTGGGAAGAAAATCATTTGTCTTGCGCTTTCGGAGGCATTTGTTGGACTTGATGTTGCAGGTTTGCAGACCCACGCGACCAAGACGCCGGACGGTAGATCACCAATGACACGTGGGTGACACCCGCTGTCGAACGCCTGACCACTGTTTTTAACGAGAGTGGTACTTCAGGTTCGCAGGCTAGCGAGCTGCACCTGTGCCTTGCTAGGCGAGTCTGATCTTGGTCAAACGTATTTCAACCAGTCCTATCGTGAGCTGCAAAACTGATGTACGTGTCGCATACATGAATTACCAATTCATTCTAACGGCGTCGTAGAAGTAGGATCACCGTCATCTTCGTTGAGCGTGGTGAAGACATTGAAACGGAATCTATCAAGGCAATGTATTCTGCCGCGGCAGGAACCGCATATGTCACCTTTGATAATATCAAGGTACCCATCGAAAATACCATCGGTCTGCAAGGGAAAGGAATATCCATCATCTTCTCGTGTGTCTGTGTTCTCCCCGTGCTCGCCACAACACACACCACGACCGCAGAGATTTTAATCACGAACGATGGGCAGTGTACGGTCACGACCGCCTTGCAGCGTCTGGTTATAAAGGATGTGTTCAAGTAGGTCTTGGTCGCCTGATATGTTGTTCGGAAATTAGTATAATAAACTGTCCATCGTGGAGTTTAGTCCGAAGTGTGCTGACACCTGACGTGTTAGCTGAGCCTGGTTGCTTTTTTTTGAAGAGGGATGCAACCACCTGTGCGCCGGAGACTGCGAGAGGCAATCCATCAGATCTTTGGTGGCCAGGGAGTCACAAGGACCGGGATGGGTACCATCTTAGCGGGAAGGTACAGTTTTGTGCATGATATGATGTCGCAGATCCCGTGCTGGCTGATCTAGGATCTAGACAAGCTCTCAAAGACATGCCCGAACAATGTGCGACTGTAGGTAGTTCTGAACAATAGATCTAGATCCGGTACGCATTACCCCACAATGAAAGCTCTACGACATTTCATAAGAGACCAGCTGATTGATCATCGGCGGAGCCCGAGACCGGCAGCAGTGCTTCCGTGCCGTTTCCAACCAAACCATCCAACGAGGACATCTTTTGCAAAAATCTCTCCAAAACCAAGCATAACGCCATTAATGAATGGAAGCAGCAGGTTGATAGCAAGCGAGGATAGTATGAGTGACAGCCGTGTCCGTGGAGCGACCCTGTTGTCCATGATAGAAGGGAGAGTAGATGGGGGAACATATGTCGGATTGTCTGCCTTGGTATGTGAGCGAGTGGTCGGACCAGTTGGTGCCAAAGATGTAGTCTGAGGAACGGGTGATTGAGGTGCAGATACTTCCGGGAAGGACATGGAGGGGTACGAGGACGTGGGTGAGGATGAGATGTGTTCCCATCTTTGAGACGGTGACCCAATCTCTGTCATTCCGTGCTGTGCCGCTTGGTCTACATTTTCCTCGTGCGCCTCGCGTGACTCGACGCGATCGAGAGAGGCAAGAGAGGCGACAGACGCGGAGAGGGAGTGGGAGACGGTTGCGGCTGCGGCAGCAACAGATGCAGTTATATGTTCGCCGAGGCCATCCGATAATTCCGACGGCTGTCCAAGGGCCTGACGCTCATTTGCCTCCTGTGCGCGAATGGCTTCCCACTTGGCACGGGTGAGTTCGGCTTTATCACGGGCAGTCGCGGATTGGGCGCGCCATTCAGAAAGTTGGGAGGCGTAGGTTGATTGCCAGACGTCATTTTCTGAGGGTATGTGTTCTGAGGGTGTAGGTTCTGGAGGAGGCGCGGGAGCGGGCGACGAAGTTGGGAATGGGGTCGAAGAGCTGAGCGAGATATCTGTGGGCTCAAACGGGTGCTCGAGCGCGGCCTATAGACAATGTAAAGGTACTGTGAGCACACGAATTTCTTGTATGCATACCTGAAGGAGCTGCTGCTCGTCAATGGACCGGTGAGGACTTGACTCCGCCATCGTTGATTGTGTTGTGTTTTCGCTCAGAGACTTCCCACAGCGGAGATCACGTGCACTAGATTATGTGATGAGATGAGTATTACCTATTTTGGATGGAGATCAAACGAAAGGAGCATCGACGTCATCCTTTGGGGGGTATATAAGCGAGGATGGATGGGGAAACCTTCTTCATCTCCCACCTCTTTGCACCACTTCCTTGATCGGACACCGCTAGCTATGGTGAGCGTTATTTGGGCGTCGGGAGTCTCCTAGCCGACGATCCCAACAGGCAGAAACAACAGAAGTTCAGTACCAGGTGAACAGCTCGCTCTATGGCCCGCTGGTTGTACGACTCACCTCCTGGGTAGAAAGGAGACACGGTCGAATATAGACCTGTTGGCGGAGCTGTAGACAATGTCTCGCACAGCGTTGGTGTGATTGTTGACATGCATGGATCTGGAGCAGTATGTGATGTATCGCGTTGGTCACTATTTTATCATGCATCGCATTTGTAGGACGTCAGATACTCCATCAAAAACAACAACACAGGAAAGACAACTAATTATCAGGTGTGTTTTGGCTTGTCAGATGATTTTATTTTAACAAATGCGTGCGCCGATAGGCAAAGAACATTGTCAGGAAGATTGAATTTTAGGCGAGGGATGGCATCTGCTACCCTTTGTCGTAATAGAGCATTCGTGTACTTGTATTGCAGAGAGGCTAGCATCGCGAACGTTTGTATTTAACCAACTGTCCGTTGGCAAGTAGGCGTGAGGAAGTGTAATAGCCTACCCAACGTTACTAGGCAAAGTAGGTACAACTTGGAAGTGCAGCACCCTGGCCATCTCCACTTGGAGTCGGGGAGTGCATTGGCGGTCGATTGCCATATTCTTGTTCCTCAGTATCTTCTCAAGAAGAACCTCCAATTAACGAATATGGATAACAGTTTATCCCGGTACCCACACACACTGACTCAAGTCCGATACTGGGCTGTCTACCCTAATGTCGTTTCTCTACTCCACCTGGAATCCCGTGGGACGTGTCAAGCACGCTGGCCCAAGACTTCGGAGGTTACTTAAGCACGAGACGTTGCCCAACGACAGAGAGAATCGGGTATGTTACCCAGGATCGGAAACCAAATAAAGAGGGCACCTGTCGCAGTACTTGCTCACATAACTGAAGAGCGTTTGTCTGGTCCTTTTGATGCATTCAGCTTGTAAAGACATACAATTCCTTACCGTGAAACCGTCTTCATATGCACGTAAAATGAACAATGATACATCAGAAAAATAACATACCAGCATACGATACCATCGGGGGTTCTCCGTTGTGTTTGGGCATGCTAGGGGTGTCTGTATGGAACCGAGCCTCCCAGGATCAGGGTTCGAGAATCGAAGTTCTTGCGTTGTGAAGGCGTGAGTCCAATCGGACACACCCAAGTGTCGGTGAACGGAAGGCGTATCCAGGACATGATCCAGTAAACTGCGTCACTTATACGTCGTGTCAAGCACTGAGGATACCTAGGCAGGTCTCAAGAAGTTAGTTTATTTCAGCTTACTGCAGTTAATTCTATGACGGTCATGTCAGGTTCTGCCGCCCCCCCTCATGCCAAAATGAGCGGCCGCTCGTATTCTGTAGTGGGTTATGCATCTTCGCCACGCAGTGAATGCGTTTGACCGAGGTACCATAACACTGCTCCCCTCACTTCATCTAGCCACTCTTTTACTACTTCTTCCTCGTACACGTTGCGGTCATAAGCGACGTACATGTTCAACTGCCCGCGAAAAGTCAATGCACCAAGGTAAAGCTCTGCTGGACGCGTATGAAGATGGAACACCGCATTCTCCACCATGATTCTCGAGGTAGTGTTCGCTTCCAAAGCGGGAGGAGGGGTGACGTAGCCCGCCTTAGACGAGTGTGGAACGGAAGAAAGTGGTGAGAGCGGGTGACTTGGTAGCAATGGGTATTCAGTTGGGAATATTAAATTTAACTAACTTGACTGCTGAAAAATATGGAAGGGTAACCAACGGAGAGACTCACGTTGCCAAGGCTGGACCCTCCATGCGCAAAAACTGAACCCATATTGGTAACTGGCAGAATCTTGCTTTCATCGACCAACTCCTCGTGGACACCGAGGTCATTGGCGGTCTCCAGATGCGTTGCTTCTTGCAGAGCACGGCGAGCAATTACCAGACTGGCCGCACTCACGAACTCCAGGAACAACGGATGACTAAAAAATGCCCTTGCTTGTTTCTTGACCAACCCGACACGATACAAGAAGCGCTCAAACGTTAGGAGATCCGAGAACGGTGGAGCACCATCCGACAGGTCATGTTCATCGTACTGGCGTCTTTCCGCTCTGCCAAGCGTCATGAATGGTAGCTTGTAAAAGAATGTGCTGATAGAAACCATAAACTCGCCTCCGCCGCCCTTCTCGAACCATGACTTGTCCAGATACGGACGCAAGTTCGATGGCCCCAATGTTTGGTACGGCTGCCTTTTTCGATATGTCCATTCGTCCTCTGGAATTTCGCCACGCAGGTACCGCCGGTAGAGCACCCGGGTCATTGCTACTTGTGCAATTGCCAGATAGGCGCAACCGAATGTCAGCTCTTGCAAACGACAGTTGGTGACCACCACAGTGGTCTGTGCTTCTGTGAGCACGGTGGAGACAAGGCCGGATCGCGCAGGGGTGTATGGTGTCTCATGAGTGAGACGACATGGAAGCGTATGCCCACCCTAAAGTCTATTCAGGAAAAAGTCACGGAAAAATGGTATGAACCTACCTGGGCTTTCGCTTTCGCCATTCTCAGTCGGTGCACCACGCCGCCAATCGCCCACCTCCAACGTTGCCTAGCCAGACTAAGCGAACGCAAATAGATGGGTTCGAGATCTGAAGTCGGAATTACCATCGCTAACCTTTCCTCTAATGGGAGTTGAGAAAGTTTTGAGCCTAGTTCTTCGCCCCTTGCAAGCGTGTCCAGAAGACACCGCATGAATGTCCTGTTTGCCGTTCCATCCGTCACGCAGTGTGCTACCAACACCATCAAATGAAGGATATGGGAATCCGCCTCACGAAAAACATAAAGCTGCGCAAGCAACTCATCCGAAAGAGAACGGGGGTTATCCCAGACCCCATATATTCGTTGTCGCGCCTCCTCTGCACAACCCACTTGTCCAAAAACGATCTCCCGAGGACGCAAGACAGCGAGATTGTGTTCATAGACAACAAAGTGGGGTGTTGAGACAGGTGTAGGGATAGAATTATCACCATTATCACTCACTGTTCTTAAGTCAGCCACCTCAGGACTGCTTGGTATGATCTACATACCTTGCAGCAGCTGTATGGTAGCACCTGCGAGTGGGTAACGCCTCTTTGTAGACAGCCACGCTTTGATGATGTTGGTATCCGAGAAAAGATGGTCATCTTGATGATCCAAGAGTCGCAACTCGACATGGTGTAACCCATCAGAGGTTCCATTCATGCAACGGGCCACCCAGAAGAATGCAAGCTCTGTAGCGCAAAGGGGACGCTGGAAGGTGCGACCCTTGCTTGGGTGGGTCTCGGTCATGGTCCAGCCAGGCATTGATTACTGGCGGAGTCCTGAGGTTTGGGGGCTCCCGAAAAAGCCTACGAAGCATTTATAACCGGACTGAGGGGTTTCATGATCTGCCAGAATCACGTAAGAACATTTGCCTCGAGCGAACGTGAGATCTTGAGAACTCGTCAGAAGTGTCGACTTCGAAAGTATCTTCCTAGTTGCTAGCAGTTAGGAAAGGGTGACAGCGAGTTGGCTTCCGCGGACCCACCTAATGGTTACAATTGATAGCAATGTGGTGTTCATGTAGTAGTACCAGTACCTCTCCGAGGTTGCATGCCAAACTCCGCATCTCCTCAGCCAAGTCCGGTGAATCACTTCTCATCAGTAGCACAGGATCTCTGAATGATTCTCCTGGTATTATCTCTAAACGTGCTAATATCAGCGATGTAGTGACCCCAGAGACGTTAAACTCTTTCATACCGTTGCTGGTCCTGGCCAGGTCAATAAAACCTGTTCAACAAGCAATCATCTCATTGAAAGGTCACCGCCAAGTCACGTGTAGTAAGGTTATTGCAAGGCCTTCAAGCCTTGCAGATTGGCAACGCTATGTGAGTACGCAATTCCAGTCTCGTCGAAGCGCACGTCGTTCTACGACCGCTAATCGACTAACACCAGATTTATTTGAACCCGAGATGCTGTGCGTGATGTTACCGATACCAGCGCGCTCGCCATTCGCTTCGTCAGGCAATGGTCATATCAAAATTGCTGTGACTCCGCTAGTGCGTGCGCGGCCCATTTACTCAACCATCCCTGTTTAAGGTTAGTCCATCAATTTGTACCTCCATTTACAATACCCATTGTCTCTGCGGAAATTAGACTGGTTAACTGGATGGTCACCGTTGTATTCTCCGCAGCAGCTTCTATCTCGATTATCCATCACTGGGATATATATTACGTGATCAAGAGGCATTGGGTTGCAGGTCTCCTTCGCAAGTTACCATGGTTCCGGTCCGCGCAACAAAGGACTCCGACGAAGCATTATTAGCAACCCTAGGATATAAACAAGAGTTCAGGCGAGCTTTTACAACCCTCGAGGTGAGTATGATCTGGTTAATTAGCACGTGCACTGTTAAGAGGCGCTTCTACTAGGTTTTTGGGATTGCATTCAGTATAATTGGATTGTTGCCTTCGATAGCGTATGCTCTCGTTCTTCTGTTCTGCATCCACTTTCTCAGCTTTGCGCTTCCTTGTAGCTCCGTGCTATCGAGCTCAGCCTCCAATGGAGGGGCCGTGTCAATGGTGTGGGGTGTAGGTTGCAAACTTTTCATTGCACATACTCGACGTTTGATTTTGTTTAGTGGGCGTTCGGATCGTGCTTCATTCTGTGTATTGGGATAGCATTGGGAGAGCTGGCGTCTTCCGCGCCAACGTCGGGTGGGGTATGTTTCTCTGGTTCTTCGTCCTCTGCCAAACATGTATGAATAACTTTTTGTGTAGCTGTACTACTTGACGTACACCTTATCGTCACCTCAGTGTCGTAATGTTTTGTGTTGGATCGTTGGGTGTATGTCTAGTGACGTGTTCACTCTTAGTCGACAGTTTAACAACCTGCATCAGATGCAAGCACAATTGGTGCAGTTACTGGGATAGGTATGGCAGGGAAGTTTCATCTTTCCTTTTAATAAATCAACCACTAGCTTCAATCGACTGGGGATGCACTGTCCAGATCACTGCGGCTGCGAATATTGGTTCTAATGGCCAACTGGTTGTCACAACTGTACAGTCGTAGTGAGTGCTTTTACTATCGTCACTCAATACTAGTACGAATAAGTCTATGACAGTGGCATTTACGCTGCACTTATCCTTAGCCAGGCCATTATTTGCAGCCTTGGTACGAGGGTGCTTGCAAGGCTACAGAGAGTATACGTCGCTTCTAACATTCTGTAAGCTTGAGTCATACTTGTGCATGTCGGTGGTCTAAATCCGGGGAAGGCTTTGTCTCATAGTCATCATCGCTCTACCAATTGCCACTCCGAAAGAACTGATGAATCCTCCCTCGTATGTATTTGGGACCTTCACAAATTGTGAGGACTATACTCAGGCCCCGAAGTTTCTATACTCATGGTTTCTGAAGCTTCCGGGTGGCCAGATGTGGTTGCATTCATCCTTGGTTTGCTGGCGCCTCTATGGACGATATGTGAGTTTTCCTTTGCACTTGATTGTCTCACCTGGGCACCCATTGGCGTTGTTCAAAAGCTGGGTATGACTCGGTAATACACATCAGCGAAGAGTCATCTAATGCTGCAATAGCTGCACCTTGGGGAATAGTGAGTCTATAGTACCTCGTTATGCTTTGCACAAACACTGAAACCCCACAAGGTCAGCGCTATTGCGATTGCAGGCATACTGGGTTGGGGTGGGTCCAAACACGTCTGTTCGCTGTCTATATTCCTCACTGCGGGTTAGCTATCAACGTATCTTTGGCGTTTTGCATGGGACCGGATCTCTCCGGCATCCTGAACAGTTCTGTCAACCAACCCATGGCCCAGATATTTTTGAGCTCATTTGGGCAGTCGTGGACGTTGGTCCTGTGGTCATTCGTCATCACAGTCCAGTAAGCCACCCACACGCTTCCTTCGCACCATTCCAATATCGCTTTCAGGTACATGATGGGCTCCTCCATGGTCCTTGCTGCTTCCCGGCAGTCGTTTGCATTTGCCAGGGACAACGCACTCCCACTCTCTAACTTGATATATAGGATAAACGTGTACACGGGGACGCCAGTCAACGCAGTCTGGTTTGACTGCGCATTTGCGTTGCTCGTTGGGCTGCTGGCGTTGTTGGGTTCTGCAGCGATTAATGCCGTATTTACCATCTCGGTGACGGCGTTGTACGTGGCATACATCGTGCCTATCGTGTCAAGGTTTGTATTCAAGAATGACTTTAAACCGGGACCGTTTTCGCTTGGAGTGGTGGTCAGCTTGCATTTTTTCTCAAGTGTGAATTAAGGCGAGGCTGATGCTGGGTTGTAGGGTGCACCAATTGCAGCGATCGCTGTCACGTTCATGGTCTTCATGCTCGTCATTTTGTCCTTTCCAACTTCTCCGGATCCACAAGCGTCATCAATGAACTACACGTCGGTTGTATTGGGCGGAGTGATGTTGCTCGCGATGGGATGGTATTATTTCCCGGTGTATGGAGGTGTGCATTGGTTCCACGGACCAGCATTCAACGTGGAGAAGACAGATTCTGTAGGATCAGGTCAGGAGGTGGTAGGGAACGACGCGAAGAGCGGTGTGTTTTGGGAACGGGGCGGACACTCGCAGAGAGACGGGGACGACGCTCTTGGTATTCGCTTTGGTTGTGCTCGTTCCGGGGGTGGAAATTAGGACGGCGGTATCACAGCAAGACGGGTAATTACACAGAGGCTTGCGATGACACTGAGTTACGGTCAACGTGGTCGTGAGAGGCTGAATGAGTAAGTTTCGTCTTGAAAAAAGAAAAAGGAAATTCTGAAGTGATAGTACTTGTCGAATATATTCTGCTTGCGAGCTAGCGGGCACTCTGTAAGCATGTCGGCTTGTATTGCAGCCTTTTGGCGTAACGGTTAAGCGCCGGCGGTCTATCGTAAAGTACAAGGACCAAACTTTCGCAACAATATTGCATTCGCTGTGGTCTATTCTTACCGCTCTCGGTGTCTACGAAGTCAACACTTACAATCTAGCCTTGCTCTTGTTCAAGTCCGACCACGGTGTCGCCTTGACCAACACGTTATACATCTTCCTCAGCCTGTCCTGTAACAGCGTCGTCCCTTTTCCAGCGCTGATGACCATCCCTACCTCAATGTCCCATTCCAACGGGAGTTCTTTTGACAGGGATTCTGTGGAGCCTTCACGTCATGCCCACGCCAACATAAATCAGGCTCTTACCGTGCTTGCTCGATTTACAGGATAATTGGTGAAGATCGTGGGAGTGTCAGAGAGGAAAGTCGACATGGGTTCTCTCCACTCACCTCGCGCAGTAGATCGCCACACCAGGCGTGGAAAGAAAACTTGATATTGAACTGTTTTGCCAAATCACACCACCCTTTCCAAGTAGATTTATCTCTCCAAAAAACCGCACTGCGGCCTGACTGACGCCAATTGCACCTCAGAAATCCACCTTGAAAAGTGTGCACCCGCGCCGGATATACATTCGACGCCGCCGAGTATGGGGTACCCAGATTTGCTGAACACGACATTCAAGCGCCCGAAGATGCCTCGAGTGCGGGTTATCAGGATGGGTGACACCAAGGGAGAAGGTCGAGGAGTTGAGACGGTGTTCAATAGTGGTAAGTTATACGAGCACGGTCGGTGTTCGAAGGGTAGTGGCGACGATGTCGCCCTTCAGGAGAACCTTGATGGGGCTCCTCTGAACTAGGGTACACACGGGTGACTGTGAAGCTGGTGTTATGCGTCGGTATCTGGTTTTGCGGGATGGCACTCACTGAATCAGACTCTAGGAAGGTCTATGGACAACAAAGAGATCGCACGCTGAGACCGCACGATTCGACATTAATCGTTGTGGTAGGGGATGATGCCATGTGTTCCCAAGTACGACTTCTCTCTAACACGATCCACGAGGCTGTACTGACTGGACAGGATGGAATGAGCGAAACTGAGTGGCAGATATCGGCACGCAGTTGTTAGGCAACGCGATCAGAGGGACCCCTGGCCACCATTTCGTCCGCATTCAGAAACTGCTTGAGGGGTATCAGTGGAGCGGCGCAATGACTTGTTGGAGTGTAGGCACCACACGTTCGTCATCAATGTATCATGAGCTTCTGAGTATCCACGGCGTCGCCGACAAAGAAGCACCGGGTCATCTGCGCTTGTTCCGGACTGAAGAAATCTGTCGCGCATTCTCGTCAGGAAGGACTTCTGTTTCGTAAAATCAGAACATACCGTACAACTTTCTTCTGATCTCTGGCGAGAGACCAGCTCTTCTGAGCTCGCGGAGAGAAAAGTCACGTACGAGTTACAACTCCGCGTCGTTATTGGAGCTTTGGGGTTCAAGACTGCGTTGGAAAGTAATTAATGTGCTCAGAAAAAGCTAAAGAAGATGACATGAATACGAGAATGATTCAACGAGTACGATCAGATTCCGGCCGTGCCCTACACCTTTTAACGACTTGGGTTCAACGTTGGGCCTCAGGTCCTCCGACTAAGCCTCAACTTGAACGTGCTACATTCACCACCTTGTTTACCTTACCCCGAAACAACACCAACGAATCTTCCCCAGTGCTGACAACCATGATCCGGTAAATTATCTCTGCAATTTGTATGGATCAACCTCAACGACATCCCTTCAGAGATGTCGCATAAAGCTACAGTCACAGTGACTGCGTAGGCGGGATGGGCGGAGAGGATTTTGGTGACCGTAACAATGTTTGGGTCCAGATCCAGTCAAGGTTACGGGTTGGGGTAACAACTTGGAGCCAGTTGATGAGAGGACTTGCCCAGATGTTCTACTGGATCCCGTGAAGCTTTCCATATATCCGTGTCGACGGAGGGTGAATGGGAACACTCCTGCCTGGAGACAATCCACTTGCTCGCCTCACAGGATTTGAAAGTGCAATACCCGGCAGGGGCTCCCTGCCAAAAAACTACACCACACCGAGTGCACCCCAGAAATTCACCTCAAAACTGCCCGGGTGTGCATTCGCCTTGGCTGACCACAAGATACCCGGCATGACATCCAGACAAACACGTCTCGTGTAGTACGAACAAATGCAGCATAAATGTCACCGAGGCGGTCACATCGGGAGGAAGTTGCCAGTGGGTAGTAAGATATGCGAGCAGCAACGACAAGAAGGAGGATCTCGACGAGGGAATGTACTTAGTGACTGAAGATGTACCATCGGTTTGACATTGCGATGATTATTTTGGATAAAGTGGAATTGTCCCGAGACCCTTTGCTTTTTCAATTGGGACCTCTAGCTGAAATTCAGGTTTCGATTCTCTTGCCGCCATGTTTCGGGTTCCTCTCAGGGTGTCAATTACCTCTAGAGCGAAGAGACATGTCAGGAATATTCGTACCCTAACGACTCACTGGGGTGCAACCCGCACACACACATTCTTATCTACGGCCCCTGAGATCCCCTCTGAACAGCTGGGATTTGTTCCGGACCAGCATCACACAACTGACAAGCCTGTCGCCACCGCGGATGACCGCAAGATCGCCATTTTATGGACACCCCAGAATTGGTCGCGATTGTACGTGCGCCACGTCGTGATCCGTCGATGCACTACCCTCTTTCTAGCCATCACATTTGGCTGCGGGATCACTGTCGATGTCCAGACTGTTTTCACCCCGTCACCAAGCAGAGGCTGGTCAACACGTTCGAGGTGTGTCATTGTCGCCGTAAACACCACTTCCACTCATGCGTCGTCCAGATCTCTGTGGATATTAAACCCCAGGATGTTCGGTCCTTGGCCGACGGTCTAGAAGTCGTATGTATGTCACTGTTGGCGTCAGTCAGTGTGACAACCTGCGCTCATGCGTTTGATTGGTATAGGGACTACTCCTGGCACGGAATTTCACACTTCGTTTTATCCGTGGTCTTGGCTGAAGGCGCATACATATGACCCGCCACTCAAGTCATCGTCTAGCTTTGGCGAGTTCGTGTTTTTGTGACATGTCGTGCAGAGCACAAGGTTGACAAATAACGTAGGAAGGCACTGTGGGGGGCAAAGATTGCCAAGTCACCGCCTACTGTTTCGTACGCAGAAACCATGGATGACAAGGATGACAAGGACGAGGGATTGTATAGATGGTTATCTAACATAGTGAGTATGGACGTGGGTATGACACATGTAGCTGACGACCCAACAGGACCGATTCGGGTTCTGCCTGGTTTCTGGTGTCCCTGCCACTCCAGAAGCGACGGAAGGGCTGTCGAGACGGATTGGATTTATTCGTGAGACGCAGTGTAAGTTGGGCTTCTTTTTCGGGAATTCGCGAGATAAGACGGGTCGATTATAGACGGCAAATTTTGGGAATTTACAGCGGACTTGTCCAAAGGGGACACGGCATATACCACGATGGCGCTTGGGGCGCACACCGACAATACGTACTTTGTTCGTATTAATTGCATCTGGGCAGTGCTGTGACTGATGTGGGGGATAGACGGATCCATGCGGACTGCAGCTCTTCCATCTTCTCTCCCACAGCGGAGGTTCAGGCGGGGTCACATTGCTCGTGGATGGCTTCTACGTTGCTTCGTTACTGAGGGAGCTGCATCCCGACGCGTACAAGCTGTTATCACGGATTCCTATTCCCGCACACGCTGCTGGGGAAGTGGGCGCACTGTACCAGCCGAGTCCGCCAGTCGGATATTCACCATTGCAACACGACGAGAGCGGTGAGCTTGTGCAGGTGCGCTGGAATAACGACGATCGGAGTGTGATGGATCACTTGGATGCTGAGTTGGTCGAGCCGTGGTAAGCGGTGGTTTGTGAGCGCGAGTATGGCTGATCCAGCACAGGTACGACGCGATCCGTCGGTGGCACGGGTTGTTAACGAGCGCAGACTCGGAGTACTGGGTCCAGCTGACGCCGGGCACAGTGTTGAGCGTGGACAACCACCGGGTGTTGCACGGGCGATCTGGGTTCGACGGGCAGCGACGCGTGTGTGGTGCGTACATCGGGGTGGACGAGTATCGGTCGCGGCTGGCTGCGCTGAGGGAGCGGCGAGCGGGCGGGCGGAGCGTGTGGAGTGCTGGGCTATAGCCAAAAGCGGAAAGGGGCGCGGCACCGAAACACAGCGGAGTGTGAAAATGGGAATTGGCAATCACCTCACGTGATGGGGTGTCCAGATCGTGACACGTGATGCGGGGAGATTGAACCTTAGATGTGGAGTGTCTGGGGTCCGATAGTCTTATCAATTATAACAAAACTGTATTTCCCCTGCACACGACGACTCGCGCTCATCATGGCCTCCTCGTTCGGCGTCGTGCCGCCCGACAGCGCCAGGCTCGGCCATGGCCACCCCGTTCCCCTCCTCCCGACAGACCAGTTCGCCCGCATGCACCTCGAGCACCTCACCGCCCACCCACCCGACTCTGTCCTGTTCCCCTTCCTCCATGGTCTCGACGGCGACAACGACGCCCAGTGCATGTTCTTCGCTTCATCTGGCACGCATCCCGCAGCCATGATTCGCGATACCGGCGGACGCGTCGTGCGCCCACCCCGCTACAGGGGTCTCATCTGGGTCCTCTGTGATGACGACCTCGACGTCCCCGCACCCCCAATCTCAGACGACACCGAGTACGACACAGACTCGGACGAGTTCTCCGAAGACGACCATGACCTCGAAATGTCCCCCCTCGATCAAGAATCCCCCATGGATATTGATCCGACCCCCTTCATGCACCCAACCACTCTCCGCATATCTACCGCGGACTCGGCCACAAACACCAAGACGTCTGTTCCTTCTCCCAGCGCACCACTCAGCATTACCTACAGCAACTTCCGCTTGCCCCACGATCGCAGGCCCTCCTCTACCTCGTCTTCCGACTCTTCCACCGACGCTTCATCTACCGACTCCCACTCCAGATCGACCAGCGCTACCTCCCTCCCTTCTCCCTCCCCAGCCGCCACCTTTGAGACCATCCCTCCCCTTGGATCTGCCCCAGGTGCGTCGCTGCATTTTCCATTCCCGCCATCCCCAGCCAAACTCGATTTCAGCTATTGCTCCTGCCTCAAAACCCAGAAAGTGGCCCATCTTGACCTGTTCCTTCCTTCCCTCCCAGCTTATACAACCCTGTCCCCTTTCCCATACTCACGATTTCAACGGTTGGACGCGCGGCGACACGACGGCACTTGAGATTGATTGGGAGTTCAAATCCGCTAAAGTCCCTGATGGCATCAGCTTACGCAATTTCGGTATACAACTCGTGAGTCTCATCATCTCACACGCTCTCAACTTGCCAATCTCCAGCAGCCTCTGTATATCTCCATCTCAGACATTGTCATATACTCTCCCAAAGGTCCCACCTCTGCAGCTTTCAGAGTTGCAACTCGCTTCAAGAAAGCTGTCGAGAAAAAGAGACGGGACCGATTGGAGAGGTGGGTTCAAGCCGGCTTTCATTACGAGGCAGATGTGCAGGAAGGCCAAGACCCGCACTCCACTCCCGAAGGCTTTCTCAAGTACGGTGTCTATATACTCGACGCCAATGCGGAGCAGTTGGAGCGTGACCTTCCTTGGCTCATCGTCAGGAAAGACGGGGAATGTGCGGGTGATTGCCAGCGCTCTGGCCCGACACGGACAGAGTGCGCGCGTTTTACCATTGGCGGTGAGGTGACGCATGGTCTCACAGAAACGACCGATGGACGACTCGTCGGTGAGCTTGAAATTGAGGCCAAGCTGGCCTATGAGTACGCCAGGCGCTTGCCCTCCACGTCCATTCAACCCGACGTCGACTCCGTTGCTTCATCCAACCACTCGTCTGTGAATACACGCATACACAGATGCAAGCATGCCAACACCGTCGACTTTGCTCAGCGTGAAAAGGACGAGATGAGAGATCTCACCCGCGCATCTGAAATCCTGACCGTGTGGGGCACTGAGGACAGGGACTCGCAAGCAGTATGTACTTTACCCCTTGTTCTCATCGCACTGCTCATGCGTAGTGCCATAGGATGATGCCTCTGGGAGCACAACGGCGACATACTGGAATCCAAATGCGGGTCAGGTGTTTCTAGGCAACGCAAATGATGTACCGATGTGGAAACCCCCTCCAAGACAAGGGCTCACGAAGCCCCAATGCGATCCCTCTTGGACGGCCTGTCTGACCCCCTCTGGATACATTGACCCATTCGTATATGATGCTCACGACTTCGCAAAACCTTCCCCTTTCAATACATATACAAATGATCCTCGACATGGTCTCGGCTTTGATATCTGCATTGAATGCCATGAACATGCTCCGCTTCCGTCTGTTGCGCACCTGCGAGCTGCGGAGGAACACGTGCAAATGATGGAGGTAGAATGGATTGAACAGTGGCATCGACACTGGGAACTGCAAGGTTCGCGTGCGTCTTTGCTGTCTGGTCATTCCTTGACATTTTGAACTAACAACCCTTTTTCAGGAACAATCCTTCCTCGTCCTGCCCCTCACCCTTCTGCCATTATTCATCTCCCCTTCCCCAGTTCCCCGCAGGCGACGCATGCAGGGTTGAATGCGTTGTTACTGGTGATTAGGTTTTTAGAAAGAATGGTTACACCAGGGGGACTGGGCTGTTTAACGAGCGGGAGTCTTGGTGTGGGAGGCGCGAACAGTAACGGAATACCCCCTAAGTCACAAACACCTCCATCGCTGTGGCCTTCCATACCAGAGTCAAGCGGGACCAAGAGTGGTTCGACCACGCCCCATAAGCTTGCCTCTGGGGGCGCGACACACGAATACCACATTGGCAATCAGAAAACCGGTAGCGAAGCGACAGCTCCGTCGTACCGGCCTCGTCCGCTTAAGGTGTTGCTGTACTCGAGTGATGGGTACACCGAATCGTCAGTCCCTGCGCTTTGCCTGTTAATGGCTGTGAAGGGAATAAGTTTACCGGAGGCGTACTTGGAGATGCAGGTTAGAATCTACGCCCATGCATGGGTTGACTGACTGACTTGTGCTACTGTAGGTTACTAATCGCCGGTCATTTTTTGTCTACCAATCCGAGGTCGCCCTGTTAAAGAAGGTCGAAGCTCGATTAGGCGTGGCGAACACGCCACTTCGTTCACGATACCAGGATATCCAGCGAGGATCTTCTGGGGCACCTGCATTGGCAGGCGAATACATTACTCCAAGGAGCAATGTTAATGGACATCGACCGCACGCATCGACCGTCAACTACGGTTCCTGTGTGCCCTTCGTTCCTCGATCTATGGTCCCAACCACGAGGAAGCATATGGGGCGACCAAGAGCAAATACCCTGCCGTCGTTTATATCGGATCATCAGTCATGGTTTGATGACCCAAGGTTCGATGGGAGCTTTCCGAGTCGCGTACTTCCATTTTTGTATCTCGGAAACTTGTGAGTCACTTCGCGTGTTATGAAACAGTGACTGGTACTGAGCATATACGCAGAAATCATGCCGCGAATGTATATATGCTTCATGCCCTTGGAATCACACACGTTGTCTCCGTTGGCGAGTGTGCTCTCGTACCCCCACCCCAAAATACTTCCGCCACCGCTCTGCGTGGTCCCCTACGCCCACATCCCACAATTCTTCCCGCTCTAGCCCTCCCTGCAGGGCAAAACCCCTCCAATCCAGGCTCTCTCTGGATTGAGGAACGCGAAGGCCGAATCAAGGTTCTTGACATCAAAGGTGTCTGCGACGATGGAATTGACACTCTGGAGCCCCAACTTCACCCCATCTGTACATGGATTGAAAAGGCGCGCCTTACTGGGGGCCGAGTGTTGGTACACTGTCGCGTTGGGGTGTCCCGGAGCGCGACGGTGACGATTGCGTATGTGATGCAGCACCTCGGGTTGAGTCTTGTGGAGGCGTACTTGGTTGTGCGCAGCCGTCGGTTATCGGTGTTGATCCAGCCAAACATGCGGCTGCTGTATAACCTATTGGGATGGGAGGTAAGATTGGCAAGGGAACGGGCGGGTGGGGACGAGGAACGGTTGAAGGAGGAACTAACGAGGGCGTTGAGTTGGCCGTACCTGGCGAGAGAGGTGCATGCGTTGAATGAAAAATATCTGAGCTAGGTTCGTACGTTTCCTTCTCTCCTTGTTTTCTTCCGAGTTTTCAGTCCTGCGCGTTGTACGCTTTCTTCTGTCGACTTTCTGGCGTCTGTCTTCAATTGCCCCTTCTTTCTCTGCTGCATCATGTATGCCCGTACGATACACACTCCATGCTTTTGCTTATACAAACGAAGATGACATTGGTCTCCACCAACTCGGTGATGATAACAATGAACGCGGTTTCAAACCGATTGTAATATTCCTGTTGGCCGATTCATACATACCTCAAGGCCAACCCCCGTTTCCTATGCCCGATGCAGTAAACACACGCTCTCGACCTGCAAGAGCTCACTCTCCCTAAACCGCACGTTCAGCGCCCCCGGTCTTGCGACGCGCAACCACCCCCGCCCCCGCCGCTCACGCTCGAGCACCAGACACAGATGCGCCCACCCTGCATGCAACGCGGCGTACCCAGGCGGACCAGCGCGCGCATCGTAATCGAGCACACCGAGCGCATACTCCCGCCCGCGTCCATGCGTCTCGCGCGGGTCATGCTCGTCATATGCTCGCGATGCATGCGTGTGTGTAACAGCTGCGAGGGGCACGTGCGCCTGGATGGGGTCCTGGGCCATTGGGAGCGCAGGCGTGAGGAGGAAGCGGGCGCTGTGCATGTCAGTCGGTTCAAGCGGCTCACAGTAGGCGGGGACAAGGACGAGTCTAACACGGAGCCCGAGCTTGGTGAGCTCGTACATGGGGTCGCCGAGTGCGCCTGAGGAAGAGTCGTTTTGGGAGGCCGGAGCACCAAAGCACTGTGGGGAGGAAGGGAAGGCGAGGGACCATTGCGAGGGTTTGCCGGTCCATGCGAAAAAATCGGGCTCGGTATACTGGTCCACGATCGTGGTCATGACCTTGTAGAACGCACGGGCACCCTCTCCGTATGCAATAGGTACGGTGATATCGAAGAGGGAGAGAAGGGAGTACGCTATGTCCTCGATTCGACCGGCGGTGCGTTGCGACGCCCACCGCATCTTTTCTGACACTCTGGTGCAGCTTGGGACAAAGCTTCGTATGTCAGCTTCAGGAATACCTGTCGCTTTGATGAGAGCAGCAACGACGGAATCATTTTCCTTGTCGTTGGTGCGCTGCTCATTACGATTCTCTCTTCCGTTGCGCTCTTCTCTCCGCCCCTCCACGACAGCAGGACAGATCGGTGACCAGTCCTTGCCATAGAACCTAATCTTGCGCGCAAATAGGAGCTCTTGCAGGGCCCAACTTGTGGTGAGCCAAGGGTCTGACACCAAGTCCTCCAACGTAGAAGAGTCCTCCAGATGGACGATGCACACATGTGCCTCCGCGTACCAGAGAGCCATTGACAAGGTGACCTCTTCGACTTCAGTACCACTCTCCTTGTTGATGCAACACGTGTCTGCCCAGACATACTCGCAGCCGTAGTCGGTTCGCGCCTTCTCACAGAACTTGACGAGCTTCTGTGAATCTGGCCCAGTTGGAAGAGGCCTTTTGGTCACTTGAAGCCGCCTGGCGGACAGTTCTTGAAACAAGGATTCACCGTTACCCCGTTTGTGAGAAAAGATGGCGAAGCTGAACATGGTCCGGATGTATTCTGTCTTGACAGCAATGTCAGGGTCCCGCAGGTATGCATGTTTCATGGTAGACTCACAAATGGTGCGAGGACCTCGGAATCTAGCACAGAGACACCTAGCCTTCTGGCCTCCTCGTCTTGTTCGAGCAATAGCCTTGCAAGATGCGAGTCGGAGAGGGACTCGATCCGCGGTTTGAAGATGTCCCATATCTCATTCCGGGCGAGTAGCGCCATGTCGGCGATACGAAGGAGATGGGTAGGAAGGGTGTTGAAGACGTACGTCTCAAACGTGCTTCGGAGTCGCTGACGTACCAACGCCTCTCGTTCGCTCACACTGGGTTGGGGAATGGGCGGCACTGTTGGAAGTGGGTTTGCATGACGCCGGGGAGAAGTTGACTTGCTTCGCGTGCCCCTGGTTGCAGAGCTGCTTCGCCCAGCACGGCTGCGCGGGCGTGCGCTATAGTCTGAAGTGCTATTCGTCGCCGTGGATGGCTGACGTCGGGGTGGTTGGGATGGAGCGATGTCAGGGGGAGGACCGGGTATTGACCAGCCATCGCGATCGTCACGATGTCGGTGGTAAAAGTGAAGGTGAGCAGGATCTTGTGGGACGGGGTTGGGGCGGCGCCTGGGTGGTGGTGCGGCCTGCTGAGGACGCTGGTAGGTGGGGCTGTAACAGGGCTCGTCGTCGTCCTGGTAGTGGGGTCTGTTCTGAGACCAGTGCTGGTGGTTGGCGTACAACATGGCTTGGATGCCCTCTGCCTCGAGTCCGCGTAGTCATTGTTGCAGCCTGGCCTGAAACACGAGACCTTGATAACTGCAATCATGGGCAACGCCGTCTCCGTCATCCGTCATGCAGTCACTGAGCTGCTCGGTAGCGTACGCATCCTGCGGGCAGTGAATGAACGTATCGCAATGGAACCAGGACTACCGGTCGAGAACCCGACCAGGTCATTTTGGATGTTCCCGCCGTCCCCTATCGCCCGCTACTGTTCCGACCTACCAAAACACGTCGACATCGTGGTCATCGGCTCAGGCATCACCGGCACCTCCGTCGCAAAGACTTTGTTCGACCACAACCATGTAGAGGGAAGGCGTCCAGTGGTGCTTATGCTCGAGGCCAGGGACGCCTGCTCGGGTGCAACAGGCAGGTACGCTCGCGTACGTTCGACTGCCCATAGCCCTGCTCACAGTAGCTTCAGGAACGGCGGGCACATTTCACCTGCACTCTATCACGACTTTTCGACTCTCCAACAAGACCATGGCAGCGTCGCCGCACAAAAGCTGACCCAGTTCCGTCTTGCGCATGTTCACGAACTAGGACGCGCTGCAGAGGAGGAAGGGCTGTTGGACGAATCGCAATGGCGTCAGGTCGAAGTTGTCGACACATATTACAATCATGAGCTGTTTGAAACAGCCAAAGCCAAGATACAAGCTTTTCAGGAGGCCATGCCTTCGGAAGCGTCTCATCACCAGGTGTACGAGGCTGCAGAGGCGATACAGGTATGGACCATATCGTACTAGCAAGAATCATTCGATGAAACGAGGTGTGTAGAAGTACAAACTGGCGTCGGACGCCGTCGGGTGTATTGCATCCAGCGCTGGTGCCATGCATCCGTACAACTTTGTGACGGGGATCCTTTCAAAGCTGCTGGCACGGTGCCCTGACAAGTAGGTGGTTTCATCAGAACCTGACTTGACGAGGCTCAGGACACGCAACGATAGCTTCTTTCTGTGCACAAACACGCCATGCACTGGCATTACAGAGCCTTCAGCAGCAGACCCGCTCTACACCGTCGTCACGTCCAAGGGTCCTGTAAAGACATCTCATGTGGTCCATGCAACGAACGGGTGGTCATCGCATCTGTTGAAATCAATGCGAGGCAAGATAATTCCCTTCCGCGGCTATGTGACCGCTCAGCGTCCTGGACAATCCATCCCTGCGGAGATGGTCAAACGGTCGTTCGTGTTTTATGAAACGCCTGTCGGATTTGACTACCTTACGCAGCTCCCAAACGGCGAACACGAGTTCATGCTCGGGGGAGGATTCACACAAGAAGGCCACGATGGATACGAAGGAATCGCGAACACGGACGACAGCAGATACAACAAGCGCATTGGTGCGCATCTTGGAGGCGTTCTTCCAAGGTACTTTGGCGAGGATAACTGGGGACGCGAGGGACTACCGTCAGAAGGGGACATATGGTTCGAAGGGCGGGTGAAGGCAAGCTGGAGTGGCATCCTTGGCATCTCTGCGGATTTGCTTCCCTGGGTCGGTCGCTTGTCACCCACCATAGCTGGACGCTCTGCTCCGCCGAAACAGAGCTCGGTAGTGGGACGACATGCAGACGAAACGTTTGTTTCTGCGCTCCCTGGGGAGTGGATTGCAGCTGGTTTTTCTGGCGAGGGGATGGTTCATGCATGGATGAGTGGGAAAGCGTTGGCAGAGATGGTTCTGGGGAAAGAGATAAACATTGCGGAGTGGTTCCCGGATATTTTGCGGGTCAGCACGGACAGATGGAAAAAGGCCAGCCCCGAAGTGTTGTTTGATTTGATTAGCAGAGTGTAACTTTACTTGATTAGCTTAACGATCAAATAGTCGTGTAAACCAAAACCATATCTCTGTTCTGTCGACTCAACATGGATGCGACACTCACCCACACAACCACCCTGACCTGGGCTAATGTCGGTCTCAGTCTCGCCTTTATCCTTTTCAATGCCGTCGTATCTACCTCCCTTCACCTCGGTGTCGGTCGCTCGCTCGTCACCGCGGCATTCCGCTGCGTTGTGCAGCTCGCCATCATGGGTTTGGTCCTACAGCGGATATTTGAAACTAATAACCCATGGGCTGTCGGCGCCATCGCATGTACGCTTTCTCTTCGGTTCACCCGCACCCGCACACTCATACGGTGAATTAGTTGTCCTGAATTTTTTGGGCACCTTTGAGACTGGTGTGCACATTGCATGTATTCATTCGTCACCAGGCTGACGTACGTGGATAGTCACAAACAAGTCGAAAAAACGCTTCGATAACATGGTATGGTGTCTTGTATGCCTACGATCGTATTAATGGCGTCTCGTATAGTTTGTGTCAGTTTTGATATCGATGCTGGGCTCGACAATTCCGGTGTCCATCATCGGGGCCCGATATGCGATGGCTGTGGAACCATTCTGGACACCAGAACAGTACAGTACGCCAATGATGCGTCACTTGTTCTAATCAAATACGCTTACATCGCTCCATCATAGTCCCCATCGTAGGAATGTTGTGCGGGAACACCGTCTCAGGCGTAGTGGTAGCGGTCGCATTTGTCTTGAAAGAACTGTGGTATGTACTCTACGTATTTCGTCTATTTCTATTTCTGTTTCGTGCACCTGACAGTCCACGTCTTTCAGCGACAACCGCGACAAAGTTGAAACCTATCTCGCGTTTGGCGCTTCTCGCATGGAGGCATGCTTGCCAATTGCCCGCGAGGCACTCCGTCTAGCGCTGACCCCCAACATCAGCCAGATGAGGTGGGCTTGTCACTCTTTACATTTAACTCGTCCATCCTTACTTGTACGTACAGCGTTATAGGGATTATCTCTATTCCTGGTATGATGACTGGTGCTATCCTCGGAGGCTCCTCGGTGGAACAGGCAGCAAAATTGCAAATGATCATCATGTTCATGCTCTCGGCATCAACAGCACTCGCTGCCATCGCCACGACCGTCATCACGCTCTCTGTCGTCGTTGATAACGAGCACCGTATTCGTCCGGATCGCATCGACGTCAAGGAACATGTTATCTGGCGTGCGAGGAACTGGGTATTTGCGGAGATGGTCGGCGGGACGAAGCGTTTGGTGAGGTGTTGTTGCAGGCGGAAGGAGCCGCGCGCGAATGGGTACACGGAACCGCTCCTTGGATGAGGCTGGTTGCACTGGGAGGTACTTTATCTTTCTGCTCATCTACTAGAACTAGATTTGTGGCACGTCAGACGAACGGACCCAGGGGAACATGTACAGAATGTCGCAAGAAGATAAGATGATATTGTGACCCATCCAATTGTTGAGCGCCGGGCATTGACAGCGGGGCTGATTGTCTTGTTACTAGTAACTGAAGATCTAAGGCTCGCCACGCGTTTAAGGACCTTGAACAATAGGTTTATTCGACTACAAAACGTTGGGCGCAAGGTATAACTTAGCCGCGTCGTCTTTCCAGAATCCAAAGCTGGTCATCCATCTCCATTTCCAACAGCCGAGCCCACTGATCAAAGGTTACCTGCCATGGCCTCCCTGTCTTCAGCTTGTTCAACACAACCGGGTTCAACTTCCATCGCAAAAATGCCGGTATGGTTTCAACGATTGCCCATTCTTTACCAACCATCTTGGGTGACTCGGCAATCAAATGCGTAAACGTGGAGGACGAAATCATTGACGGGGTTAATGACTCTGTCTTGTTGTACGTCCACGAGCGTACCAAGTTGAATTCGGATGGCAGGAGGGTGAAAGGTGGAGCGTGTTCATGGAGGAATAATGATGCGCCAGTCTGAGCAGCAAGATTGCATATGTGGACATGGACAATTGGGGGATAAGCAACCGACGACGACGACGAAAGGTAAGTTATTCACCATGCTGTTGCGCCGAGTATCGTCGATTAAACGCTACAAGCGCAACACCGCCTGGATAATTTTTCATAGACGCTCGCGTGGAGATGAATGTAACAAGGAAATTGAGAGAAATCAAGGAAATGGCACAAAAGAAGAAAATGTGTTTGAACAAACCCTTTTTACGCGATGTCCTGTGTTGAACCAGTTGGTCAGGAATAATGGAAGGTTGCAGAGAATAAAACAATGCCTTACATCCAGCGTGCACCTCGCGCTGCTGCGATGTTGATGAGGGGCACCACGTATATGATAAAACGCCACTCCTTGTGTCGTAGGATACTGAATACAGCGACAAACGCCAACGGAGCAACAAGCATGGACCGAATACGGTGATCAAGTATGGCGCCTAGAACTGCCATCGGTAGAGCGCCGAGGAGAAGTTTGGGAAGATAAGTGGTGAAATAACTGTACGGAGGAGATGTCTAAATGACTGGAGATGAGAGGAGAATTGATAGGTCCAACAGGACGCACGTACGCCCCAGTCAGCACTCTTGCCGAGGTAAACATTGAAGTATAGACCGTAAAGTTCTGGCCATAAAGGCCATTGATTCCAGAAATATGAATCAAGAGCGACGGTGATTACTGGGTGGAATGCAGAAATTAACGAGCGTTCTGGAGCCATTTTGACTATAACTAACTAGTAGACATCATGCCCACTGACGCCCCAACTTTGATGAGGTCACGGAACGTGGTGTGGCCTTGGACAAGAAGTTGGAGTGCGAGAGGGGCGAGGAGAAGAGCTACCTCCGAGCGAAAAATGACAGTCGCAAACAGCAACAGACCGACTGCCCTATTTATGGATTTTTTCGAAGCTCGCGTAGACGTAGGCGCACGGTCATAAAGCAGATAGTAGGCGAGGTTAACTATCAGAGATAATTCAGCATTAATATTCGAGTCGATCGTCAGAACACAGGATACCGGGGATCAGTGCAAACATATTCGGGAGTGTGCGACCCATCCAAAACGGAAGATGAAATTGCGAGCATGTCAGTAGCGTGTACCACCAACTCGTTTGCCGTCCAAAACGCTTCGAAACTGTCCTCCGCAAAAGGATAAGCGAAAGGGCGTTGAACGAGGCGAGCATGAAGCGTACTACAAGGAATACAGAATTGACATTCAAGCAAAAGCGGAAACGAATATCAAGACGTACAGATAAGTTGTAGGTCGAACTTGGACACGATCATGCCTAGAGCGGTGCCAGCTCGTATGAATGGCAGAGTAACCCAGGAGAGCAAGATGCTTGACACAAAAGTGCGTGGAATAGCACCTGGGAAGACATGGTGGTCGTACTTGACGTTGCAAAATGCCACAGTGCCCAGCGAATGGTCGCAAAATCTGAGTCGTGCACAAAGTTTTGAACAAGTAGACAAAACTCACGTTTTGTAGGCTTTTGGGACTGACGCCATACATAAGAACGTCATGTGAGGCATGCAGGTTGAAAGATTCCTCGACCTTGGTATACGGCGCAAGAACGACATGAGCCCAGCCCAGCGCAATGATGAAAAGATCGAGGACGCTCATCATCATGTTGTTGGTCTTCATACTATGCGAATATATGTCTTACTTCAGCCAAAAAAAAAAAAAAACAGCTGAATCAACCTCTGTTCCTTCTCGCAAAGTACACAAAAGGAACGACCACCACCATTACCCAGTTCGAAGCAGACACTCAGCGTAAAAGCAGAGGTCGCGGATGATCAACATATACAGGCAAGCACACAGAAAGATAAAGAAAGGACGAGCCATCACTGCTCAGAAAAATCCCACATCCCCACTACTGCCAATGTCCTCAACTTACACAGCTGTGCCATCCTCTTTCACGTATTCGTGAAGGACAGCCAGAGCTTCAGTGACCTTCGCATTCATAGCTTCATTTGATTCCAGGAGGTGAAGGAGTTCAGAATTATCCATCTCAAGAAGCATACCCGTGATCTTGCCAGCCAAATCAGGTTGAGAGCTTTGTGAACCATGAGTATCCACCACCCAGAAAGTATAATACTAACTCACGGTGCGATCTTCATGTAAATGACTTCTCCTAACATTTGTTTCTGTTCCATGGGAGACGCGCTCGCGAGCGCACCAGCCGTGAGGATGGGAACTTCAGGCTGGGTGACGGGTGCCTGTGGAACTGGCGCAGGAACAGGGGCAACGTTGCGAGTTTGAGGATTGAGCTTGTATGCCTGTTGATTGCGGGCAACTGGTGCTGGTGCTCCAGCCGGCGGAAGACGAGCAGGTGGAGTGGCTTGAGGGGGTCCTTGGCGGGTAGCACCATTTGCTGGGGCAGGACCGTTGGCACGCGGTATAGGAACGGTTGGGTTGGTTGGCGACGAGCCGGGCCCGCGAGCAGTGGGTGCGCGAGACGCACGAGGGTAGCCAGGCACGCCATACTGAGGAGGAGGGGCACCATACGGGGAAATAGGCATTCCAGGAACTTGGCCTCCAGGTGGTGGGTAGCGAGGGCGAGGAGGCATCATGCCCGGCTGACCGTAACCAATCATGTTGCGACCTTGTGGAGCAAACCCATTCGGGCCAGGAGGGTAGTAAAGAGGGCCATTGATATATCCACCGGGAATTCCAGCAGCCGCTGCCTGCTGCATGCGGATCTGGTTACGCTGTGCGATCTGGCTTTCCAGTTGTTGACGACGGACTTCACGGCGCTGAGCAAGGGAAACATAGAGAGGCTTCGAACCAATCATTTTGTTGTTCATCTCTGCAACTGCTTTGGTGGCTTCATCAGGGGAAGAGAAGCAGACAAAGCCGAAGCCTTTTGATGTCCCCTTCTCCTCGCGCATGACCTTGCAGCTGGTAATGGTGCCAAATGGTTCAAACTCAGTTCGAAGCTTCTCGTCATCGACGTCGTCCTCCAGGTTCTTGATGTACAAGTTGACACCCGCGTATTTGCTCAGCTTCTCCATCTTTGCTTGCTCGTACGACCTGCGTAATTCCTCCTCTCGCTCCGCCTTCTTCTGAGCGCGCGAAACGAATAGCTTCTTGCCTCTCAAATCAGTATCATGCAGAGCGTCGACGGCTAGTTGTGCTTCATCATGAGTCTCGAAGTTGACGAAGCCGAAACCTTTGCTGTTTCCCATTTCGTCAAATTGTACCACCGCCGAGGTGACATTGCCAAATTGCGTAAACATCTCTTCAAATTCCTCCTGGGTAACGCTGGTGTCGAGATTCTTGACATATAAGTTGGTGAATTGTGCCTTCATCTCGTCCAACTTGGATTGCCGCTCCTACAACACAAACATTGACACCAGTACAATATGAAGGACCAGATATAACGGACCTTGCGCGAAATGTGATAGCCAACATAAACCTTTTTGTCATTCAGTAACATACCATTGACGGCTTTGATGGCGGTCTCAGCAGCCTCAGCAGTTTCATAGTGAACAAATCCGTATCCCTTGGAACGGCCTTGTTCATCAGTAGCAACCTTGCACGACAATACATTGCCAAAAGCAGCGAACGTGTCATGGAGAGCCTATCGGGGTATTAAAATGCGCCTCCATTATTGATTAAATACGATGCTGCTACCTTATTGTCGATTTGCTCGTCCAAGTTCTTGATGAAGATATTGCCCTGACCGGTCTTACGCAATGCCGGATCGCGCTGAGACCACATGATACGGCTAGGATGATTGTGAGACAACTGACGCAAGGGGCCCATCACAACATACCACGCGCGATTCTTAATAAGCGAATAGTTGAGTTGTTCCAAAGCACGTTCGCCTTATCATACCATATGAACAATTGATAGTTAAGGACACCGCGTGGACGCACCATCGTTAGTATTCAGGTAATTGACATACGCATACCCGAGAGAACGACGAGTGACCGCGTCGCGGCAAACACGAATGCTGAGAGAGATTAGCGTACTGCAGCGTAGCTTTGGGCGACCAGAACGTACCTGGCAACTGGGCCAATCATATTGAAGATTTCAAACAGCATGGCCTCCGTGACGCCGGAATCAAGTTCACCGACATAGAGGGAGGCGGAAGGGGGAGAAGCAACTGATGGCTGAGGAGGATTGTAGGCAGGAGCGGAGGGTGGGGGAACAGGAGCAGCCTCAGGTTGGATCATCGGAGCTTCAGCGACAGAGGACATATTTTTTTTTCTTTTCTGGGTTTATGGGGTCGTTACTGCTTGAGTACTTTTTTTCGACTGCAAAAGCAAGTTAGCGGAGAAAGAACGATGAGGCTCCACACAATTCGGCAGCGGTGACAACAGTACTCACACAAGAGGTGAATGGCAACTACTTTTTCTAAGGACTTTTTTAATTTTTTGGGGCTTTTAAGGCTGCACGGACAATAGGCGCGTCAGTAATGTCCACAATGACGGACCATACACTGACCGAAAGGTGGTGGTTGTGGAAAACAAGCGGCAACCGGCCAAGCGAGGTTTGATTGATAAGTTTTCAAACTCCGACGACATTTGTATCTCCACTTGGTCTGACTCGAAGCTATTGTCAAGACATAACTTGGACCCTTCCAATTAACTGTGTATCAGACCACTTGAACTATGTACACAAGCTTGGACTTTTCATGTTGCACAACAGAGGTTGTGCTGAAACAATTCATGGGGCATTGACAAACATCAGTGACCTTGGAGGTACAGTAAATAAAATATAGGCTCCTAACACTTCCCAGACTTTCCATTGCTTCTGTATTTCTGTATTTTCCAGAATTCCCATGCCCTTGGAAGTTTAGGAAACCCCACTTCTAGAATCTCTATACCTTTGGAATTCCAGAAATACTTAACTAACATACCTTAATGGGCATATGATCAAACATCTGCCCTTACATTAGAATTCAACAACCAGTTACTTGTATAATGTAGTGACAATGGCTGAAAATGTGCTGTGTTGTTGTCTGCCATGTTGGTTCATGAAATCTACCACTGCATAGTACAGTACATACTGTAAAGTGGAAGATAAGTGGGTGACTTGTGTGGAATCCCAAATCTAGGTCCTAGACTGATAGCAAAGTTGGGACAACTTCATGGACTTTATTGGAGAACTCTATAATCCTTGACCTAATCAAAGATATTGCAAGGATTGTGTCTAAATTCCAATTGGCAGCTACAATGGATGCACACACCAAGCCTGGAACAAAGAATTGGTTAATATTTCCATTTTGTGGTTACATAATGAGATGAGGTTTGGTTCAACATTGAGCACATTAGCTGCCATTATCACAGCCAGAGCATATAAGAACTACACTTGATAGAAGGCTTCAGTGTGGTAGCTTAATTAACCTAGTCAGCCCATACAGGCAATTATTTCCCGCGCCCTGAGCCAGAGCAACGTGGCCCTGCCGAGTCAAAGTCTACGCTGCGTTGAAGCGTTTTTGTGTCAAGTCAACATGCGACGGGCACTGACAGCGCTGTTCTCATTTTTCGTTATCCAAGGCTCCAGGGTATTGGCGGGGTCTAACGTCACCTGGAACCCTGGTCAAGGCTTGTCTTACCAGATTTCCGTGAGTAGCCAACCCCAGTCGCCCGCGGAGGACTTATTCGTCACTCCAGGCATTAGCTCCTCATCACAAAGGTCCCCTTCTCTCCCTTTATCCGCGGAACATACTAACATGCTTGTGTAGACGAATGTCCCCCATGCTTCAATTGCCTCCTTCCTGTGTTCACATGCGGTCAATTTGGGAATTGCAACGAGTATGATGGCCAGTGTAAGTGCCCTCCTGGTTGGGGTGGAATAGATTGCCTGACTCCCCGTGCGTTCTCACTCTTTCACACTCTGCAAAAGCTTATTTTGGGATTCCTAGAATGTGACTCTCTCGCCGATGGTGATCACAGGACCCTCAGAGGTGACGAGTCATGCGAATGCAAAGATGGTTGGGGTGGCATCAATTGCAATGGTATTGTCATTTATTACCTTCCATTACCTTACTTATCATTAATTT
The DNA here is from genome assembly GCA_038094475.1 of Phylloporus aff. rhodophaeus. Lineage (NCBI taxonomy): Eukaryota > Fungi > Basidiomycota > Agaricomycetes > Boletales > Boletaceae > Phylloporus > Phylloporus aff. rhodophaeus. The sequence goes on along the minus strand of JBBPUD010000005.1, from coordinate 156,504 downwards.
TGAGTACTTTGTCAGTTTGCAAGACAGATGCTGCTTGCGTAGGCTTTCCCCTTCCTGGTGCGATTCACGGTGGTCTTGATGATGACACGGTGGCAAATATGACCTGCTACAAGGGTGGAGAGACAGTATTTAACAATCACCAAATGTGTGATATCACCAGTGAGTCATGGAATTTCACCCACTCTCTTTACTCATTCTTGTGTCAGACCGTAAAATCCTGGACATGCTTCCAGACCGTCCTCCCCAAGTAACTTTCAGTTGCGACAACACGACGTCCAAGTGTTCGTTCCAGTTCTGGACAGCACAAGAAGAGTCATTCTACTGCGGTCTGGACGATTGCACATGGGAGTCTCAACTAGGTTATGACGATACGAAGAGCATGGCCTATGCGTGTGATAAGATCGCGTGCAGGTGTATACCTGGCAAGTTCCTTTGCGGTGAGGAAGGCAGCGTCGGTACGTTGTCTATCCTCTTTTTGAGATCCTCGTTAATCCCTTCTTGTCAAGACATCTCGGACTTCCTTGTTGAGGAAATTCGAGGACCTGCTACATTCAGCTGCAAGACGGCCCAAGGGTGCCGGTTTGAAGAACCGGCGATGAACTCCCTGATCAATGATATCTTTGGGGATGCCTACATTACTCTCAACTGTGAGGGTGGAGAATGCTTACACTATTCTCAAGTTCCTGGCTATCATGTATGTCGCTTTCAGCTCTACTTATATAAGTCGCTGATCGTAATTGGGCTGAATTTTACTTGTGTCCGTAGCGCCCAGCCAAACCGGACAATACCAGATGGATAGCGCTTAGCAGTGCAGGTGCTGGACTGATTGTTATTCTGACGGTTGCAGGTATAGTGCCAGCACGATTTTACGCCCATCTACTTATAAGATATTTACTTTGCGCAGTTCTTTGGTATGTAGGACATACACGTCCCACTTCTCCTAACGCAGGACCCATCGCTCTTCCATCGGATTCGAGACATCCACCCTCGCACCCTGAGCATGTACCTGCTGTGGTCCACTTCACATCATTGTCTTACACACTCCCCAACGGACTGGAAGTGTTGAAAGATATACGCGGTGTGGCACGGCCAGGGAAGTTGACTGCTGTCATGGGTGCGTCTGGGAGTGGAAAGTCATCCCTACTTGATATTTTGGCACACCGTCCCAAGCTTGGCTCTGTAACCGGTTCAATCCTCGTCAATGGGCGATCTGCTACATCTTCTCAAGTTCGAAGAGTTTCCGGATATGTCGATCAAGAAGACACGTTGATGCAAACATTGACTGTTTATGAGACAGTCCTGTATAGTGCACTTTTAAGACTGCCAAGAGAGATGTCGGAAGATGAGAAGATTGCGAGAGTTCTTGGCACGTTGGAGGAACTAGGAATAAGGGGGATTATGGGTAGGAGGATCGGCGGCAGCGGTGAGTCGCTAATGTGACTATGGCATGATCTGTCTAAAGTGGATTTCCACCGTCATATGTGCCTTCGCCTACTATTCAACCACCTAATTCCCCCTGTTCCATTACCCCCATGTGCGTCAATAGGGAGACGTTCAATTTCTGGAGGGGAGAAAAGACGTGTCTCGATTGCGTGTGAGTTAGTAACAAGCCCATCTATTTTATTCCTCGACGAACCTACGAGCGGTGAGTAGTTTGACTCTTGCTGTGTACAATCGTGATCCAACTGATTCCCTCGTGGTTAGGACTCGACTCGTACAACGCACAATCCGTCATCGAATCGCTTTCTAACCTCGCTAGGACTTACAACCGTACTATCATTCTTACCATTCATCAACCTCGGAGTGGGATTGTCGCCTTGTTTGACGAATTAATCGTATTAGCCAAAGGTCGGTGTGTATGGGCTGGTCCTATGAGGTCGGTAATGGCCCCACGACTAATTGATGGTGTCGAGGATGATGAAAATGAGGCTCAAGGTGTGGGTGAGTGGCTAGAGAGCATCGGGAGGGGATGCCCTGTTGGGTTCAATATGGCGGATTATTTGAGTAAGTTTCTACTGCTTCCATTATATTTACCACCGCTTGATTTCCTATGCGTCATATTCCCGCAGTCGACCTAACAGTCAACGTGACGAACGAGTTCGATTATCCGAGCTCTCCCTCTGTGGATCCCTCCTTAAGTGCAATGGGCCTACCTTCTTCGAACTCTTCGGGTGCGGATGAAGAACGCATACTATTGGCCAGGTCTAACTTTGACGAAACCGAATTGCGACCGCGTATTTCATCTGCTTCTAGCCGCCAAATAAGCGTCGGCTCCACAATCAGACGAAAGACATCACAGCTCATTGACGCTGTGCGGAATGGAAGAAATGCTCCTTCTAATCGTGAATTGCCCGACAAACTTGTTGAGCTCGTTGTTGCGTACGAAAACAGTTCCGCTGCTCGTCGCATTCAGGCCGAATTCGAAGTCGTTCGTTCCACGAATTTATCCGCCCTCCTTCCCGGCACCGGCACCGTCCCTAGAGAAGTATCTGCACCTTCGAATGGTACGATCGATGAAAATGGGGAGAGGGTTGGCATGATCGAGATGCGTGATGTTGATGGGGAAACCGGAATGTTGCGAGGAAGACGCAGTGCGAGTTGGGCAACCCAGTTTAGAATTCTAAGTGGCAGGGCCTTCAAGAACTTGTATAGGGATCCAGCGTTACTGGCTGCGCACTACTTAGGGAGCATCGCGCTGGCATGTGAGTGTGGTGTTCATATATGCTTTAGGGGTTGGCAGCGTCACTACTTGGGCTGTGTACTGATTTGGGTGACAGTAATTTGTGGCCTCTTCTTCCATAACGTTGGAAACGACATCGCAGGTTTCCAGAATCGTCTTGGTAAGCTCGCCATCAACTCAGGTTGACCCACCAGTTGATACTGTGCAGGGATATTCTTTTTCACGCTTGCACTGTTTGGTTTCTCTTGTCTATCAAGCTTGGGATTATTTGCAAACGAAAGGATTTTGTTCATGCGAGAGAGGTACGTGGTACGTGAGTGCGTAGGCCTCAACGCTGATGTTAATTCCTAGAGCAAACGGGTACTATTCGACGTTCACCTATTTCTCGTCCAAGGCGGGTTCTCTCTTTTGGTGTCTGTCACTCTATCAACCTTTTTTGGACATAGGTCCTCTTTGATATCCTTCCATTACGTCTTGTACCACCGCTACTGTTTGGTGGTATCGTGTATGGACTTGTTGGCCTGGTTGCTACCGTCCCTGCATTTTGGAAGTTTATGCTGACGTTGGTGTTGTTCAACTTGACGACGGCAAGCGTGATACTGTTGTTATCCATTGCATTTGAGAGCACAGGTTTGGCGAGTTTGGTCGGGACGCTCGTTATGTTGTTCAAGTAAGTGGTTTGTGTGTCTGGATGATTATGGTTTTAATATGATGAACAGCCTCCTCTTCACGGGCCTACTTATTAACAGAGAGACAGTTACGCCAGTTCTGCAATGGCTTCACACCATATCGTTTTTCCATGCTGCATTTGAGGCACTCGCAGTCAACGAACTGCGTTACCTCCAGCTTAAAGAGATTCGGGTAAGATGCAGCGCTTTGTCCGGCATTTCAACTAACAAATGTTTGCCCAGTACGGTGTCGAATTAGACGTTCCAGCTGCTACGATCTTGTCGATATTCGGTCTCCGTGCACAGGTACCGTCCGCAATTAATTTTTGATGGACCAAGCTGACATAGTGACTTGTAGTCTTTCTGGTGGCCAAATATTTCGCTACTTGGAATCTTCTTTGTTGTGTTCACGGTGGCAAGCTTCTTGATACTCCACTTCTTTGTCAAGGAGAAGCGGTGAATGGGCGGTTGAGACGATGGCTCAGTCCAGCTGGTGGTACATAGATACGCTACTTACGACTACAAGAGACAATGGCTTGTTGTGGTGTGTTTGGCGTTTATGGGACGGTGTCGGTTTCGTGTTCGAATCGGTTTCAACATCCTGTACATTGAAGTTACTCGACCTCTCCACCACCATCCACAGCTCCAGAAACATGGTAGGTCGTTTTGACGCGTCGTTCTTGCGTTTTGCTTGATAATGTTCCGCGTAGTCGGCATACGGGCGGAACAGAGACTCAATCCTTGACATCGAACGAGACCTCGTCCGAATCTTTTCTTCTCACCCATTGTCGCGTCTCAACCAAGCCAACGAGTCTACTATACCAGCAGATGCACTTCCAGATGTCATTCGCAAATTTTCAGACCTCTATAACGACGTCGACCTCCTCACTGACTCTGAGATGGAGATGCTCCGCGCAGTACTCGCGAGTAATCCAGGTATCGAAGTGACACCTCAAATACTCCTTCAGTTCATTGCCGAGCGCACTAAAAGCAGTCCACGCGAGTCGCCAGGCAAGAGCCACACGTCTGACCAGCCATCCTTGCCACTATATGCCGGAGAGAGTTCGGACGATTCACCCCAGGAAGGAAGTGACGAAGGGGATAGCGACGACATGACATTTCCGAATGACAGAGGACGACACCCATTTGCGCGGGGTAGCCCAACATCGCGATCATCAAGCCAAGGCTCGGCTGGGACAGTGCCTAGTCGTCCGCCGAGTGTACCTCCCAAGACTCCACTGCGGAGTGAGCCCCCATCCGCGTTCGATTCGTCGAGACGCCAAAGGACGACACCATTGAGCTCGACTGCACCGTCTAGCTGGACGAAGCGACCTGCACCAGCTAGTAGGCGGAAGAGTGTCGACGGGTCATCGTCACGTGGATCAAGTGACAATGAGGTACATGTGCTGTCATTTCCTGGCCTTCGGCCCCCTTGTGATGCCCTATTGACCCGTGTACGTTTACAGTCACCAATGACCAGTCCCTCCGCGTGGGGGCGAATTCCGGGTCGCACGCGTGCCCCATCGAACCCTACAACACCCTCGAGCGCTATTTCATCTCCCAATGTCACTGCCTCATTCACATCACCTCCATTTGCACGACCACATTCACGTACATCCTCACAGCCTCTCAATGTGATTGGTTTCCACTATGTCACACCGGATCAGGATCGTGACACGTCAATGTCGCCAGGGACATTGTCTCCGGATACCTCATTTGAGCAGTCGTTCGACTACCCCCGGAATGGCGCAGACGCATTCATGAATGGTATCTCTTCATTACCCATGCTACGTCGGTCTGCATCCGATTCCAGATCTGACCCAGACAGTGACGACGAATCATCACTTGGGCTTGTGCTCGATCGCTCCGCCACTTCATCGACAGTGTCCTTGGAACCTTTTGACAGGGTCGATGCGCTACAGAAGGCGAACGCCGAACTTAGCAGGAAATTGATAGAGGCTGATCGCGCGCTTCAAAACAAGCTAACAGAGCATGACAATGATTTGGAGGAGATGCAGGCGAGATTGGAAGAGCTGAAGAGCGAACTCACTGCAACAAAGAGAGAGGAAAAGGAATTGAGGGCCAAAGAGGTACGCATCGTCACTGCCGTATTACGACTTCGACTGGGGAATCTCTTTTTCTCCGTAATACTAACACTGCGGTTCTCTTAGCGTGTTAACTCGACCCAAATGGTTGCCCTTGAGAGCGAAATTGCGAAGTTGCAAAAGAGCCTTGAAAACGCCCGTATCTCTTACCAGTCTCTGCAAAAGCAATATCAGGAACAATGCGGTTCGTGCTCTGCTCTTTTCTTGGGATAGTCTTCAGATGCGTCTCTCGACAGCCGAGTCAGAGCGCTACCGCAATACCCTTCGGCGGCGCGATCAAGAACTCAAAGATCTGCAAGATGTCAGCGCATTGCAAGCCCTTGAAACCCAAAAATTCCTGCGCGAGCATGAATCCTACGAAGAACGCCTCTCCCAACTTGAAGCTGAACTTCTGCACGCTCAACAAGCCCACGCACAGCTGGATGAGCAAAAGCAAGAGAATTTGATGCTCAAGGAAACGATCGATAGGATGAGATTTGAGATGGATGAGATGAGGAATTTAGGTGCAATAAACGTTGGTCAGGGTTCAGGCAGTGGCAGTGCTAGGGGGAGTGTGAGTAAAAGTTTGGGCGCGGAATTACTGGGCAAGATGGGTGCTGAGTGGGCAATGGGTGAAGACGAAGACGAAGATGAAGATGGTCTAGACCTCGAAGGTGAGAACCAGCGCTGTACGGAGGATGAAGAAGAGGATGTGATCCAGACCATCATCACTCGAAAGAAACGAGTACGTCAGCTGCCTTTGTGCCCCAATATTGTTCGTGGCTAATTTCTATCGCAGAAAGTAGGGAGCCGATCAAAGGTTGGAGAATTTATTATTGAGGAGACGAAGGAGTACATGGATGCGTCGACGCAGTACCATGAATCCGAAAACGCTATGGGTGCTACTCAAACCCAGCCCGAGCCCCAGGTCCTCTTACAAACAGAGGCGACAACCTTTGCCTCTTTCGCTATCCAAACCGAGCCTGAACCCCTTCCAATTCCTCAAATCACAGCGAGTATCGAAGTTCAAACTGACGCTGTCGAGCCGGAGCGAAGACTCGAACCAGATATTGAACCGGAACCATCTCGTTCACCCTCCCCGGTCGAGGCAGATTCACTTGCTTCATCTTCTTCGACTGTTCTCCCTCCAACGCCCAAGGGTGGGCTTGTCCATAGTGACCTTCCCCCGTCCTACGCTCAAGCTGCTTCCTCTGACCCCCTCGAGACGCTTCAGAAGTGGCATCATGGTCTCCATCTTCCGATCAGTGGGGTTCACTCCGGTATATCCGAGGACGCTGTCGAGGAATGGCGTTCCCTCAAAGCCGAACTCGGCGTCGAATGCGCAGTGATCGACCAGATTGTTGAAGCATCCACAAAGACAGGTCCGAGGCCCAGCTCACCAAAGAGCAACAAATTCTACAACATCTATAACACCTATGTTTATGGAGGTGACAAAGATGGATCTGGGAGTAGCACCCGCGGAGGCTCGTTTGGTCTCAACATTGTGAAACAACTATTGTTTTGCATGGGCGCGTCTGCATGCATGTACCTCGTCATGGGACCTTACATTGCTGCACAGTATACGCCCGTAGGGGGGGTGACGTACTACGATCGTGCAGCATGGTCCAGCTTCAATACCATGCAAGCACCTGGGGAGGGTTTTGGCTGCGATGGCACCTCAGCTCTGTGGAATATCGTGGGTAGAGTGGGGTACGGTGCCGCGCGGATTGCAGGTGGGTGGCCGACGTAACGTCGCAGTCCAAAGACACACCATCATCAGTGTCCAGCAATAATTGGGCCCTTTCACCCCGTTAACGGTTTTCGTTTTACGTTTATATAGTTGCGCTTCATCGATCACCCTATCCGCGCTTCGCCGTCTCGCTCGCTCGCTCGCTTGTTTTCTCGGTCATGGGTCACCTTTACCCCTGGCTTCTATTATGCCATACTCTTTTTCGATTTTCATAATGTTGCATATCCAAGGACTTGGATCAGGTTCTGCATGTGCGTCTACCCTCCTTCCGAAACTTCCCATCACTCTTTTTGGCCCTATCCTAATTATATATCTAAAACCATCATGTGGTCCTTTTATTTCCTCCAGTGCTATGTATGTTTTAATGATCAATGCATCAAACTCCCTTTGCTTGTAGACATCCACATCTTTGTAATAGTACAACACAATTGAATATCTAAATGAACCTGAAGTAGTCAGGCAGCAGAAAGGGAAGGACGTCTATGTATGAGAGGATGATTCTATGCGGATCACACGTCCGTCCCTGAGATAGATGAAAAAGGTGAGGGCATTTGTATATGAAGAAAAGCAGGGGAAAAGGGTGGCAAGAGACACAATCAAGATTGTATCAAAGTACAGCGATGGAGGCCATCAAATGTGATATTGGGGGGAAATGATATCAGAGTAGCAGAGTGATGAGGATGAGAATGACTAGCGCAAGATATAAGACATGTTAAGTGGACGAGAGTAGATGGTGGTTAGACACGACCACGAGTGAAACGTACTGGTGCATCTATTTCGAACAACAAGTGTGAGCCAAACGCCAGAGAAATACAAAATAAAGCCAGAATTGGATAGGGGCGCGACTGATAAGCCTCCTAAGTGTTCCCATCATCAGAGGGGTCCGATGACGGTAGTGGCGGGGGTGGAGATGCGGCGGTGACTGACATCGATGGCCGACGTCGCTTGAACTCTATAGGAAGTACTTCCTCCTCGTCACTCTCTTCGTCATCTTCGTCGTTATACATCTGGCTAATGTTGGAGCGGAATGCCTGTTCGCGTTCCCTATGCGTGTCCCGGAAGAAGCTGTAGTCCGAGTCAGGATCCTCGTATTCATCCTCGCTAGTATGGTTAAGGTCCGATTCATAGGTGACGTGATGAAGGGGGCTTGGGCTAGTTGTCGTTGAGCGATGGTGCCGACTGGTTGCGGAATCAGGATGGCACGCGTCACAACAAATATGTATGGTTGACCCTACGTGTAGTCGCTCTGGCTGTGGGTGTCGCAAAATAGTAGAGCTGTGGTTAATGACTTCGGTTGCCTGGTTGAGACCAAAAGGAAGGTTCGACACGATGGTTGTGTGTTCTACACCACCGGCTCCTAGAAACATGGCGTCATCGTCGATACCGTCTTGCTCGCCAGAATTGAGGCTTGTCACGTCTTCCACATAGTTGATCGGCTCACCCCAGCTTGACGCCCGTCGCGCAGCGGTGAGAACACCATGGCAATGATGCATACTACGCGAGCGTTCCTTTCCGCGGTGCCGCAGTACTTCGTCGCTCCTCCTCGCTATGATATCTACAGACGGCTCGGCTTTTAGGTTATTATCCTGGAAAATCGATACACCCGAGGAAGAATCGAGTGGTGAAGAAGCCTGAGATGCAGCATTGCGAGGTGAATGGGGACGCCACATTGAAGATAGCGAAAATCGATGACGTGGGCGTTCATCATTTGGTAATGGCGTGCTTGGACCGTCTCTTCCACGACTCGAAGGCCTGCTCTGGGACGCCACGGAATGCGATTTATTCGTCGTAGATCGATGAAGAGTTTCATCAGGTGCATCAAGTATCTCTGAACCGCGGTAACCAGTCACGAGCCCTGCGTTCGGGTCTTCAGAAGTGGCATTCGCGGCCGATCGAGCCCATCTCTCAATGGACCTTTCTCTTCTCCGATCTAAATTTGCTGTCGAGTCGTCCCGAAGAATAACCGATCGGACAGTTCTCTGCTTTGCCTTCTCAGGGATTTCGAGGCCCGATAAACGCGCTGTCGCACTTTTGTGGCGGCCGACTGCAACGACGCCGGGAAGCGAACTAACGCCGATCGTATTATTCTCGTCGTCATTTCGAACGTTTTGACGGGAGGGGCGAGGGGTACGAACGGTCCGAAAAAGCGAGGAGATACGACTGGTAAGCCGCTTGTGCCAGCCCCAGGTGAACCTCGCTGCTGTCATGGCCGTTCGGGTCTCGTTCTCGGTGACCATGACAATGTCACTCTTGCTTTGAGATGTCTTGCTAAGCCATTCGTCCGGATTAGAGATGTCACTCAGAAACCAACGATAACGCTAGGAATTAGTATTTAGTACAATGTTCAGTCGAGAGAAAGCAGAGTCACTCACTTTGGCATCATCAAGTGTGATACGCTTCCTGACATCCTTTTGCAGAAACTTGTCAAGAAGGTTCATGACGATACAACTTTCGTGCGTCCTATGTGGGCGTCTACCTCCGGTCGGCCTGTGGTCGCTTCCCATGTAGTCATCCGGTTCCCAGTCATTGTTGCAGATAACGTGGTACAACACGTACTCGCTGGAATCAGAGGCCTGGAACGGAATGTGCCCAAACAAGAGGCAGTATAATGTAACCCCAAGAGCCCAGACGTCGATGGCTTTGGTAATGGGCTGGCGGTGAGGAATGAAGGTTGAACCCTTGATGGTGGACGAAGAATGGATGTGCGTGGCGGATTTGTTTGAATGCAAGGTGCTGCTCGTAGCAGATGCAGAGATTATCGGTGACGGCTCCGTGCTTGTGTACTCTGCAATCACCTCAGGAGCAAGGAAGGGGGGAGTGCCAGCGCGTTTTGACAGATCTGAGTCATCTAAAAGGATTGGGTCATTTGGGTCATCGAGCGCAACTTGGCCACGCCCAGCAGCGGCCAGGCGCTGCGCATAAGAAAAATGGGAAACCCCAAAGTCTGTAATCTTCACCACTTGGCGGTCTGCTGTCCAGAGAAGATTCGCTGGTTTTATATCACGGTGGATAATCCCTTGATAATGTACTAGGTAACGAAAATGATCAGGGGGACGAGGAGGTAACAAAATCACTACACACGATATTCTAGACCAAGAATAACATCACGACAAATTCGTCGGCACTGATCAACCTGCAAAACTGGCTGATGGTGCTCATTGCGCCACTTGATTTCCCCACCACCGAGATATTCCATGACTAAATATGATCATAGTGAGCGCGTGGAACTTTGAGAGACAGGCCATCCCATCATACCGTGTCCCGAGTGGCTACCACGGGGTCATAATTCCTCAACCGGGATATTCACCCATGGCGCAGTGTCAGGAAGTATAACAGGGATGGAAATCCGCTGGATTTGCGGCAAAAAGCAGTAGACATGCTCACCCATGTAGATTCGAACGTTGAGCTTATCATCGATGACCTCGAGGAGACGAACGATATGGCCGTGGCGACACTTTTTCATGATGGCAATTTCCTTGCGTATCTTTTGCTCCAGGCTACTAAGCTTGTCAGTTAGAGGCGTGTGGGGGGACGTCGGAAGGTTTCTCCGGCGGAGAAGATTCAACTTCTCGGCGCGTGGGTTATTACGTTTCACGGCTTTTATCGCCTGATAGGTGTTGAGAGAAGCAGCGTCGGGGGTATGAACCGGGAGAGATGGAAGGAAGAACTGACCACCTCGCGACGATTGTTCAAGAGGTCCCAACACACCCATACCTCTCCATGCTGACCCTTACCGACGCGATGACTTCGGAGATACTGGTTGACTCTGGGGCGCCTGTCGTCACTATATAGGAAGTGTAATTCTCTTGTCATGCGGACGGAGCCAGGAGGATCAAAGGGCTGAGCGGGTTCGCCATGTAGGGGGGCGCTGGGTGAATCTGGGTTGGAAGCCATTGCTAGGTGAGCGACATGAACAGTTCTGAGGCACAAACAGTCTGATAATAAAGAGGGGAGTATGGCTGAGAGAAGGGGTGGTGGTAGATGGAAACGGAGTCGATGGAGGAGGAGAGCTAAGGGTCAAGGAAAGGACACCAGACACCGCCTAATACAAGAGTATATCGCTTGTTGGATCTCGTTACACTAATCAAAAGTGACAGGATCATCCACCTCTTCGCCTACTTGCGCTTCAAAGACCACACAGCTGCTCGCTTACCCCTTACAAACGCATCTGTCCTCCTCTTTAACATCCTTCATCACCTAGAAATCGCGTCTGTCAGTAAACAGTGTCGTAGGTCGTCGTGGATCTCTAGATTTGGGGGAGGCCCTCAACGCTCGTTGGAGGTGGGAACGGTTTGAGGAGACCGCGATGGGGTGTCTTCGAAAAGGGACCGCATCAAACTTAGCGTAGAATAGCAATCTCCTCCTTTGCGCCGTCCCTGGGCCAACCCGTCCAGAGTGTAGTGGGCCGACACGACGACCAGCCAACTTGATGACTCACCGCCTCGACATGTCTACCACATCCCTGTTCAACGCGGGTGGAATCAGTTCAGCACGGGTAAAATTGAACCGGGCAAGAGAAACCAAATTTCAACCGTGGGTGCACAATCATCATCTGCGGATGGATGTTCGCACTCTCACGCGATAGCGAGATAGGATCAACGCGCACTCAATGTCCACCCTCGGTGCAAGGCGCGATGAATCATAGAAGATTAAGTATCCCAGAGCATCCCCAAGGAAACACGTACGCACTTTCCAGGTGGTCTTGCCGCATTTGTCGCATTTGACGGTATAACACGCGTTCACAAAAACGGGGTCGTGAACGACAGTCATAGCCGTGCCTTTGTGAGGTAGGTTAAGGTAATAAAGTCGCTGTATGGGCGTTTCCGAATGAATCTGAACCTTGAATGGCGTGTCAATGCGTGTCTGACGAAAGAGATAAGGGCTACGGATCGCCACGGACTCACAGGTGATGGATACCTGGTACTTGTGCAGAGTTCTCAGCACAGCTGTTACCCGTGGTGCGCTGGCCTTTTATATATGGGCTTTGGAGATGTCTGCTGACCAAGAGGAGACGGTAGGGATGTCCAACTGACCTACGCTTGTATTCGCGGAGATTCTGATTCGGACGTGTGCCCGATACCTGTCCCACCATCTGACCATAACCAGCCCTTTCTTCTCACTGTCACCACGTACATCAAGCCACTATCCTCAGGTCTAGATCGCTTTGATCCGTGTTTTGTACGGAGCCATCCAACTTGGTCTTATCTCTCCCCTTCCTTTTATGACTGCAGTTCTTGGCAATCTCAGTGCTTCGTGCGCCTCTAGCAATCCCGAGAATGCGGACCCCGCGTATGTGGACCTTCGCCTATTCGGACAGAAGGTTGTTCCCGGGAGCGCGAAAACACCATTCTGGACAATACTCGTCAAAATAAGTCTTGGCCTTGCCTGTTCATCACAGCTAAAATACCAGCGATGAACTTTATGAACAAGCGACTCCAGTGCTAGTAGGTGTATGAACGCGCTCTTGCCAATACCTCTTCAAAGGCGTTGACATTGGACAAGTCTCGCGTAAAGATTTGGAGCCGTCGTATTGCCACGCGTTATTCAGCGAGAGCGACGCCATCGCCCGAATCACTGATGCTCATAGTTGCAAGTTTGACGACTAAGTCTACCATCTGGGTAAATCGACACCCCCACTTGGGCCATCGTCGAGAACAGGATACACCTGAAGTCAATAATGTCTCGATCTTGCTGCCAAAGTGCCACATCCTGCCACCTTCGCGTAACCCTACTTCAAGTTGGAAACAGGATGGCGATTCGTCAAGCCGATAATAGGGGACATCCGGAACAAGTAGGACAGATCCCACACAATCTTTGCAACGGTAAAGCCATGTTCATAAGCCAGGGCGAAAAGGTCTTTCAGCTGTAACCGTCGTGCCAGGCGGATTGCTGCAATGATCATGACAAAGCTCTTTGGAACATGATCCGACCATCTTTACACACTCATCCACTCACAGAGATATTGGTTTGTATATTCATCTGCTCCATAGGATATATTGTTGAACGCTGCTCTTAGGTCTCTTGCATGCTAATGGCATAATCCTTAAACCACTGCCTGTTAGAAGAGATGCATATGGCTCCGAAGAAGTGCTCGACCTAACTATTGGTAACAACGTCAAGCCAGAAGCCATTGACGAGATCGAAATCATTGATGACGTGCCTCGGAGCGAGAAAGGGCCAACGGTTATAAAGAAGAGGTTGGATTCGAGCTGGGAGAACCAAACGAGGCCTACGAAGAGGATCAAGCGAGAGAATGGATTTGTTCCTACCGATGAACTTATTGACTTGACTTGACATTAGTACAGATTGTGGACCTTCCCCGCCTTCACTTTATTCCGGTATTCTCATATCTGTAGGGATCCTAATGGAAAAGTATGTGTTTTGAGGCATCGAAGCCTCCCTAATAGCTAATCCAGCACTAGGTTTGCACGGTCACTAACGTTACTAATCGTGCATCATGCATCTCTTTCCGCTTTAGAGTACCTCGAAGCTACATGGATTATATCTACATCTCCGTTCCCCTAATATTCTGACAGGGATTCATCATTGTGCAGGGTCCAGTGATATGATCGGACCGAACGACGCCCTGTAACAACGCGTAAGCAGCGGCGATGAGCGTTGATTTTATGTGTCAATTGTCTGGCAGTTTACCCAATAGCAGGTTCCGATTCTTCGCTACTCTTTCAAGACGACCAATGGAGATAAAAGGCATCCAAGAAAGAAGAGTGGCTAGGACTTACCATAACAACCGATATGGGGTTTGGCTATGGTGACGAAACGTGGGTGAGTCTGTCAGAATGACGCGGAGTCCTAGGAAGATACACTGGGATCTGAACAGTGACGGATACGCAGGTCACGAAGGTTCGCCCAACAGTGGATTGCTCCAGTCCAGTACAACATTACTGATCACTTAGCCGTCGATATACTGCTTGATGCACCTTTGGTTCCTCCGCACGAGGCATGTACCAACTTTCCTTCTATTCTGGATATTCTTTTGTAAAAGATGAGTACGAGATCATACGGCAACACTATTGCTAGCAGTATCACTTTTCGCAGGAGTCTGTAGTGAGTTTCCGGGTCAATGTAGGCATGCCAGCATGACGTACCATGTACAGCACGGATAAGCAAGCACGATGATCCGGGTATGCTATAGACGTCAGCATGATTGCCTTGCACAAAAGGACCGTTGATGTGGGTGATCCTGGGTGGGTGATTGGAGTTGTTCGGTGGATGGTAGGAAGCTGATCGGAGGCTGCCGCGCGACCAGTCCATCAGTGCAGTAAACTCGTGACAAGCGTGCTTGACGTGCATGCTCGCTCATCCTCCTCAACTCTACGAGCCAGCAGCGGTGTGATACTACGGAGAAATGTGAGTACGGATCGGCGTGTTCTTGGTCAATGACAACCCTGACGTGGAGACATGTGTTACTGTGGACTGTGCATGAGGTCAGATCGATGTGTTCAAACTACAGTTGTCGGCCGGGTAATGGCCAATGGCATAAAGGAACCCACGGAAGCCGAAGATTTCCAATTCAACACCAGTGCAGGGGACGTTAAGTGGGGGTCCTGCTGCGCTCCACCTTCACAGTTCCATTGTTACTCGACGACTGGGGTTGACTAGTAAATGGCCAACTGGCAGCGAGCGAGCAGTAAAAAGGCCAAGTTTAATTCAGAGGTTTGCGCTAAACCCTCGAGCTCATTTCTGCATATTGAGAGCCCCAAGTAGTGACTCCATCCGCCACGGCGCTGGGCTGGCGGTCAATTCTGCGTAAGACCGTTTATCTTGACAACGTGTCTGTGAAGCCCAAGCCTTTGTCAAGCCACCGTTTTTGCAATCCACTCTCAAATGACATGATAATTCTCATTAATGATCATACTGGTGCGCCACTTCTCACACGATAGGGTACCATCTGGTCCGTGAAATTGCATGTTAATTCGGGCTGTACAGTGTGAACTTCAGAATGATATCACCCAAACGGGACGGGTCGTATTCAGAACGTGACTGGCCAGTTTAGACCTATAATATGTTCAATCATCTGGCTACTGCTGCTGCGCCCCATCGATATCACTGAGCAAATGCCGTTGCGCATAAACACCAACGTCCCACCCTTCGTCGGTCGGATCAACTACTCTGTAGCAGATGCCGACCGTCATAATTCCGCTGATTGGACACCCTGTTCACCTCCTACACCACCTTTCCTGTGCAAAAAGACGCCTTGTGGTCCCCGCAAGGTGCACACGTTTGCCACCCTCACAAATGCCGACCTCCATCAGGCTTCTCGGACATGGCAGGTGACCAATCAAGACGTGGGTGGTGAGTCGCCACAGTATCCTCGTCCTTTTATTAGTTCGCGAGACTAAAAGCCACATTTTTTCACTTAATACCCCGGTATCTCCATTTACGGCTTTCGAATTTCACACTAGAATCACCTCGCGGACGTAGCATAAGCCTTTTCTCCCCTCGCACCGCAATTCAGAGTGACCTGGATTGCCTGGTTGAATCTCTTCTACCCTACAATGCGGAAGCCCGGCACTCTCCCCGTGGTAATATAGCTTGGCGCAGGCCGCATAACGAGACTTTCGACTCAGCGTTTTTGTCGACATCTGCTTCCTTTCCGACGTCATCTCACTCGCACGGTGTCCTCGACAAGCTACTTAAAGCTGAGGCCACTCTAGGGACCAACGCACCCACTCAAGAACTCACTAGTGACGGTCAAGGCACAATGTCTACCCTTGATGCATCGAACAGTTCACTCAGCAGGCGCTCTTCACGTTCTTCGAGTAGAAACCAACGCATTAGGTCAGGCGAGTCGAAATGGGATAAAAGTCGCTTCACTTGTGTGTCGCCCTGCCCTTCGATTGCCTCCACCAGTCCATCGTCTAGCAGCACCAGTTCTGCGTGCAGCGTCACTTCAATATGCAGTGTCAACTCTACAGATAGTTCATGCACTACCACTCGCTTTCTCTCACCATCGCCGACGGATCGCTCACGGCGCTCGCCTCCGCTAGATTCTTGCCCTCCCATGGTGGCGCAGAGCACGTCCACGAGTCATGTTCTTTCCGTGACTCTCCCACGTGTGATCCAACCAGAGATGGTCACGGTGGCGGCCAAGAAGGGAGATAGGTTGGATGTGGTTGCAGATGCTTGGCATATGGAACGTGATTGTGAGTCCACGGCCTTGCTTAGTTGATGGTCTCATTCATTTGTTCCACATCAAGGCCACTATGAGTGGCAAATTCGGTTCGCAGCTGGTGATGTCGACATGTCGACGGTCCGCGCGCGTTTCGGACAGGATGGAAAGCTTTCCATCGAAGTCCAAAGGCGTCCCCCCGGGCAAAACTGTACCCCTAGGCTCGGAATGGGATTCAGGTACAGATATTACTAACGGGCCTGTATCACTCGCATTTGCTGTCGGTCCTTCAGATCAGCGTTCCGTTCTTTTCTCTGTTCATCTTACGCTCTTATCTTAGTTTTATAACGGTATTAGTCTTTGTAATCGTATACCGGGGTTCGAGACGGCGTCTACCCTCATTCACGCGCAAACTCGCCCGCTGCCACCTCGTCCATATTCACACATCCTAGTTATATGTATTTCTTGCCAGTAACCCCTGAATACTTTGAAGAAATTATCCCATTAACTGCGATTACTGCGGTCAACTGGCAGGATGAGGCCTCCTTGGATAAGGTGGCAAATAACCGGCAGTGTCTCAACCACTGGCGTCACGTCATGACTCGGAAGTCCAACTTGTGATGGCAGTATAATCGGCGTCTTAAAACTGGCAGACTGCTTGAGCCTCTCTTGTTCCTTCCGAGTAAGCCCTCACCCACCAATGAGTAAGTACTCCGATATGAAGGCCGTTCACATTGTTATTAGGCTATTTCTGACAGTGCTGGTTTTCCCACAGCGTTCCCGGCTTGAGGACGGTGACGTAGTACAGCCGGTCGTCTTTTAGTCTCGTGGCCAAATTCATGGTTGTCGCAGGACAGAAACGTATCTGGTGTACGTCTACTGAGCGCAAAGCAAGCGCTATGATTCTCTGGCGCAGGAGAGACCTCCGGTAGTCCTGGGCTTTAATTTGTCAGTCAAGGTACCTCTCTGAATCTTGGGAACAGTCAGAATGCATCCCTGGTTTTATTCCTGTGATGAGCTGACAGTTCAGCTGTTTGCACCTACTATCTCAGTCTAGGTGCTATCCCACAGCAAGAGTCCAAGGCTGCCAATGAATGCCAGTCGTCGGTCCCGCCCATCAGTATGAAACTACCCACAGACCAGGCTAGACCTTCCTTTTCTGTGCGTGCTGTGGGCCCACCGCCCGGTCAATTTCGTAAAAGTGGGGGCAGGCGAGTGGTTGAGACTTCGGGGGTAAACACCGGTTAACGCGGGTCTAGGTGTCAACTTCGCAGAGCACCTTTTTGTAAATCCTCAACGGACCCCAGATCTTCATCGAACATTTGATCCCAAAAGTCAATGCAACTCTGGACCAGTCAACACGAGCCCTACTGCCAGAGATTTCTGTCCATCACCTTTCGAGGCGACCAAAAGTAGACACCTGCCTAGATTTCACATACATCCAGGCGCAGTGCGCAAGAGTACTGTCCAACTGAAATCGAAAACATGACAGCTCCCTGATTCAGAAACGCGGGAGTTGAGACCACAGCATGTACTCGATCGAGCCGAGGTTAGCATGAACATACTAGGGTTACTACTTGTCAGTCAGATTTTGCTGGATCGCCGGCGTGTATACATATACTCACCCTTGGCTTCATTCTAGACTTCAGTTGGCAATATGGTGTCGCGACCGGTTGTTCCATCGTCAGATGCTTGATGGTGTGGTGTCGTTCGAGGGTGACGACTCCATTTCGTTGTCTTCCCTCTCTCCTGATCCGTGGATGTACTTGACCACCCCAAAATGGTGGCGGCTCTCGCCGCGAGACAATCAGTAAGTCGGTCAAGTCGATCATTCATTCGCACAAATATCATGAAACGTACAAACGCTTTGTATCAACCAGAATGTAACCCGATACGTGCCTGCAAACCCCATCGTTGCTAATCGTACACCCACATGTCCGCTTTGTACAATGTTATGCGGTCTTTTGAGGATGAACGACGAGCTTCAACCCGCTGACCTTTCCCGCCTCCATCCGTGCGAGGCCATCTGTGATTCCATCCAGACCTTTTGGTAAGATTTCAAACTTGTTAGGCTGAAGAAAGCTCCTGATCAACTTCTTGTTCACCGTTGGCTGATGGGGATGTACATACCTTGATGACACCATCTTGCAGCCACTTTCCCAGAATGCTCCAAGATCCACGACACAAAGATAGGTTAGGCTGCGCATGAGGGTTGCCGTAAGTCGCAATAACGGAACGGCCCTTTCCCTCTTCCTCTTTGACAACAGGCGCAAGGCTCAGGACAAGTGTACCGCCCTGGGCAATAACGGACCAGGCCGCCTGCTGGGTCTCTGATGACGCGATAACGTCGTAGGCGATTCTGATGGGCTGCTGAGTGATTTTATGTACCGCTGCCCTGAATTCGTTTCCGCTGAGGTGCCTATCAATAACATCCGTGGCACCAAGGGTTTTGAGCTCTTCTTCATGAACGGGGCTTGTGGTCGCGATTATGGGGGAGAACCCCGACAACTTAGCGAGCTGGATAGCTGTGGATGACAGTAAGCATAGGTTGTGTCACTGCTTGTTCACTCACCGTACATGCCAACAGACGCTGAACCACCCATAATAAGGATGGGTTTGCCTGCATATTTTCCTTGGCCACCTTCATCCCACGGTGGGGTGAGACCTGCACCAAGCTTTTCTGAATATAGGCCAACCGAAGCGGTGTCGAAGCCAAGAGGAACAGTTGCTGCGTGGTCGAAGTCCAGGTTAGGAGGGACCTATGGAAGATGACGTCATACGTTCTTGTCGTCTGCCCCTGACTACTCACCTTTGCAGTATAGTCAGCAACAACGAGCGCGTGCTGTTGGAAGGCGGAAAAATCGTTGGAGAAGCTCCCATGCGAGAAACTAAGAACGCAGTTGGAGGGTGTGACAGCTAGGGTGAAAATCGACCGTACACTTTGTCGCCTTTGGCGAGATCCTGAACCCCCTCGCCGACCTCTTCGACGACACCGGCTATATCTACACCTAGGATAGCGGGGTAGTGCTCAATGAACATTCCTGAGCGCTGTATCTTGAAGTCGATAGGGTTCAGAGCAGCGGTGTGGATCTTCACGAGGAGCTGACCCTCGCTTGGCATTGGGACGTCGCGCTCAGCAACAGTAAAAGCTCCTTGCTTTGACTGCAAGAACAGGGCTTTCTGTTTCTGAGACATGGTGATATGATGAGCGTATAAGTTAGAAGGAGTCGAGGATGTCGACCTCCTTTTTGTGGATTCTACTACTAATCATATGTTTTTTATTTACTAAACGGCCAACCCCCAAATTCCATTTCCGCTCGTTGATCATGCCGCGCCACGACAAAAGCGCGCAAGAACCGCGTTGCCATTCGAAGTCGAATATTCCGCATCGAGGGTGTTCTCCTGAGGTCTTTGATCACATGATGAATAGGATGTGACATCATGAGATAATCGCTGAATGCAAGAAAAGAAAAATAAAATGTCTAAGTAACCAAAACATGGATGCACGACCAAGTGACATCTTCTACCTTTCGGTATCTTGTGGACGGGCAACCAACTTCACTCCGTCGATGCGTCCCCCGTCAAACCTTTCGAGTCCAGGCGCAATGCCTCTCAGTCCTCCTGATATCAATTCGACCTGGTTAGGCTGACAAGACTTGTTAGATTTACAACGCTCTCGGAAGCAACAATACTCACTCGTATGTCGCCTTTCTCGAGCCACTTTCCGAGGTTCTGCCACAATTGTCTCCCTGTTTCCCAATTCTCCTCTAGGTGTGGGTTTCCGTTCGTAAGGACGATTTCCCGGCGATCGCTGGGACGTCTATCGATAACAGAAGGGAGAGTCAACACCAGCCGTCCTTGTGGCCCGAGCAATTTCCATGCGCCCTCTTGGGTCTCCCGGATGGAAACCGTATCGAAAATAACGTTAATGGGCGAAGAAGTGATTCGTGCCACAGCCTGTTGGAGTCCGCTGAACGATAGGTATCGGTCAATCACATGCGTGGCACCGAGTCCCTTGAGGTGTTCAGTGTGCTTTAGTGCGGCCGTAGTGATGATGGGGGAGAACCCAGACATCTTGGCCAGCTGAATGACTAGGTTAAATTATGAGGATTGCTGTCAAGCGACATTCGATAAAATCTATGCCTACCGTAATTGCCAACAGATCCTGTGCCGCCGAATATCAGAATAGGCATGTTCCTGTATTTCCCCACTCCGCCGTGCTTCCACGGGGGCATGAGGCCGATGCCGTTAGTCCGACCATAAAGCCCGATGGCTGCAGTTCCCATCCCCAGCGGCAACGTCGCTGCTTGCTCGTATGACAAGTTATCGGGAATCTACGTGTGGTGTCAGAACGGGTTAGGCTCCGCATGGTTTTGGGTTTCTGCCCACCTTGGAAGCAAAGTCGACTACGGCAATACAATATTGTTGAAATGTTGACAAGTCGTTATCGTCATATGCGCCATGGAAGAAGCTATTAAACGAATGAACCAAGATCAGTCCTACGCCGGTATCAGACCACATGGTTGCTCTTACACATCATCACCAGGATCAAACCTAGTCACACCCTCTCCCACTCTCTCCACGATACCAGCGGCATCGCTCCCCAGTACAGCTGGGTACTTGGAGACGTAGATACCTCGTTTCTGAACCTTGGCGTCACTCGGGTTGAGTGCCGTCGCTTTGACTCGGACGAGAATCTCGCCTGGTCCAGGTTCGTTTATTTCGCGGGTACCCAGAGCAAAAGGGGCTTGTCTCGATGGAAGAAAGAGAGCATAGTGTTGTGGTGCCATCGTCGAGAGGTGATAGGTCGATGTTCAAGAGGTAATGGGGTGTAGTCCAGTGAAGAGATAACGGGGGAAAGTGAGCTTTACTTATATACTGGCACGGCATTGCCTCGACCGGTCAAAGCCACTTGGGGTATTAAAACCTCGTGTTGTCCGTGCTGCGTAGGGATGTGAAGGAAAGTGGAAGCACGTACTTTTCGGGAATCATTGGTCTGGACAGTGACGCCACGGCTCGAGGAACAGCCCCCTCTAAATGGAGGCTGATTAGAATGTTAGAGGCAGCACAGCAGACTTGCTTTGTAAACCAACTCCCATGTGTCTTTAGTCAGGGCCCGGCGCCGCCCAGTCACAGCTTGGAGAGATGAAAGGAACGACCAATTGACATCGATCCCAATCACGAGACCATTTAAAGAGACAGGCTTCCAATATCCCTCAGGACGCAAGTTATTCAGGGAGTCATCGTTGTAGGGTGATAACTGAAAATAAAAATAAATGGTATAGGATAATTCTGTGGAGCGGTGAGGAAACGAAAGCACGATGGACAGCTTAGAGCTCGGAATCATTGGCGTGTGACGACCGTTTCCTCATGAAAGTGAGGCAGGCCGTGAAATGGAGCACGGCTTAGGAAACCGGATGCCAGACGCTGACAGTGGCCAAAGGCATGCCAATGGACTTAGTGAGGTCGAGTTTGTGGGTTAGGATGGAAAAGTATGTTGATAGGCTTTCATTGGAATCGGAATGCGGCCGGCGAAATCATAGGGCGTGAGGATCGGTTAGTGATGTAAAAATACATGATGGGTGGGGGATGTTAGCTGACCCAGATATGACACGTGTAGGAAGGCTAGTGGAGGATTCCTGGAAAACATAATAGAAAGAGCATGCAGAACGGGCGTCGACAGTTTTCGAAAGAGAATACTTTCGCGGATACGGCGGACATGAACGTTGAACCATGCCCCCTGCACGCTGCATGGTCAACTATTAGGCGACACGTATGACAAGGAACGTTGACCGTGAAGCCAAGCTGAGCAAGACTGAAACACCTTTTGATGAACTCGCGAGTTCCCTCGGCGTTCATACTGGGCAGCTATCGAGGAGCCCGGAGCCGGTCGATTGCCCTACGGGTCGGATCCTGCTCAAGCTTGATGACAACGTTCCACTTTGACTCCGAGTTCTGTTGCGGGCTTTCAAGGAGCGGTAACTCCCCAAGGGACGGCCGGAACAAGGATGAAACTTTCCAGCAACGCTGACAAGTTCACATCGATGAGGAGTAGGGATGTGTCTCATGTACGTTGCCACTCTACGTTGGTCGATTGAGTGATGATACTCTGCAAGCTGCGTGTCATTCGTACATGGCCTTGAGGCTCCGGGTCCTTGACGCCACACATCAGAAGTCGTTCGTCAAGGGACATCCTTCGGTTGTGAGTTCGCCGTCTGTAACATGCTTGTGAGCAGTACGTGGCACGGATCATCCCCACGAATCGTTTTGCAGGTAATAATGCGTTTGAATTAAACAATGGCGAGGGCGCAGTGGGAGCGCATAATCATTTGGAGGTGGAGTTAGCGCCTCTGCTGGACGCGGAAAATCAGTACCAAGGCTGGATGATTTCCAACATTTTACAGCGAGTCTTTAGACCTGGCAGTTCATCATGATCAAAAGACAGGTTGATTCGAGGGAAAACTGCGTCAGCACAGCTCTGGGGTGATACTTGATCAATCTGGCATTCGCATTCAGTTTAGGGCGTGGTTACTTGGACCAACAACCCTCCACACGAACTGACCATCGACAGCTCCTCTGAAGTGGCTGCCGCCGTCTCAAACATGAAAATCAGCGAGCCCTCCGATACGCAGGCACAGAGACAACTTCGTCCGGAGCTCTATCAGTATTTCCTGTCAGATACCGCAAAAGAACGTGAACCAAGTCCGAGTGTGTTGTTTCCCATCTATACGTCCAGTCGAGTGTTGATGGGACCTTCTAGTCCGTGGACTTTACCCTCTGGAAAGTAAACCTGGGTTGATCTCTCTACTAGCAGGCAAACCAAATGATGCCATGTTTCCCTTTGAGTCACTCTCATTCACGATAACAGATCCCTCTCACACCCACTCGATCCCAGTCTCCCTCACTGGCGCGGACCTCGCAGCAGGACTTCAATATGGTCCGACAGCAGGACTGCCACGCCTAGTTGAGTGGTTCACTGGCCTGCAGGAGCGTGTGCACGGGAGAAAACCTTCCGAGTGGTGGAGGCTCACGATTGGGAATGGCTCCCAGGATGTGATCTACAAAGTTGGCCCAACATCGCAATCACGCTGTGCTTGCTGATTCTGTCCAGGCAATCAACGCGATCGTGAACCCTGGGGATCCTATATTGATCGAGGCACCAGTATACGCGTGAGATTCCATTGGCAGTGTTACTCTCACTGCCACTAACTCGTCATGCTAGTGGCGTTCTCCCTATTCTCCGCTCTCTCCACTGCGAAGTTGTTGGTCAGCGCATGTATATCCAGTGGTTGGACTACAATTTCTCATACCCTTGCAGAGGTTGCCACGGATGAAAACGGTGTTTACTCGAGCGGCCTCCGCTCTATCCTTGAGCATTGGCCTGAGGGTAAGCGGAAACCGAAAGCGTTCTACACCGTTCCAGTACGCCAAGTGATTGCTCTGATCGATCACCCACCTGAATAACGAAATTTTTTTAGTATGGATGTAATCCGACTGGCGTAACTGCTGCGGTCGAACGTCGGAGGGAAGTACTCCAATTGGCCCGCGAACATAATTTCCTGATCCTCGAAGGTCCGTTATCAAGTCGTTTCCCAGATCTGTGAATTGATCAGAGCCACTGATCCAGATGACCCATACTATTATTTGTATTTCGGCAAGCGCGAGCGACCACCTTCATACTTCAAGTTGGAACTTGAGACACCCGAACTTGGCCGCGTCGTCCGCTTTGATAGTTTCTCCAAGATTCTTTCATCGGGTATGCGGATCGGATTTGCATCTGGTCCAAAGCCGATAATTGATGTCATGGACCTCCATGTATGTTCTTGTTTGCCAATTGCCACGTTGGAAGGCTATACCGACGTCTCCGAATTCAGACCAGCATCTCTAACCTGCAGGGTTCTTCCCTCGTGCAGGCTATTACGCTTGCACTGGCTGAGAAATGGGGATATGTCGGATTTCTAACCCACACGGAGGTTGTAGCAGAGTTCTACAGAGAAAAGAGGGACGTATTCGAGAAAGCACTGCAAACCCATCTCGGAGACCTTGCAGAATGGAGAACTCCGGAAGCTGGAATGTTCTTTTGGTGCGTCTCTTTAGTCCGGACATTTGGGGTGACATGTCATGTGCCAAGCCCTTTGAGGCATTTCTCTACTGGGCAGTGCGCTGCGTTTCCTTGTGTTTATTGATGCGTAGAGGACATCGGTTTCGCAAGATCATGTATTTATGTGCATTCATGCAGGTTCAAGCTCCTCATTAATCCCGACCCCAGTGAAGAAGGTGATTCCAGAGAGTTAATTCAAACCAAGGCATACGAAGGTGGTGTGCTTGCACTTCCCGGTTCAGTGTTCCTTCCAAACGGGCGAAAAACGGCTTATGTGAGGGCAGCGTTCTCTCTCTCGGCACCTGAACAGGTCAACGAAGCGCTGCGGCGACTCAGGGTGGTGTTACTAAAAGAACGAGACAGGAAGTAGTTCTCGCTATACCCCACAGGACACTACTACTCACTACATGATGTAGGGTACTATTGAGCTTGGCCTGTAATTGAGAAGCCGGCGTTGTGCTCTACTGCTTCAAGTGGTGTGTGAGCGTTTAGCTCCTTTGCAGTTGTCCTTTCGATCCAGAACCCAATGGGCGGGATATAGTGTATCCCCGCCGCCATGTCCCGGGTGTAAGAACGACTAGTCTGAGTCTACTCCTCTTTTTCCACCGTATGCTGGCACGTTGATGTTCTATTCCACTGTGTTGAACTTGTCTCGCAGGTGCGGACAACCTCGTCACATGCCAAGCGTGTGTATCACGGAAGTTTGCCCCTCTCAGACACAAGTGACGACTGCATGAGTTCGGAAACACGTGTTCATTGTTCAGCTTACGGCTTCGCTATTACACCATGAGGACGGACTACGCACGCTTTCTTACGCGTTACATTGGCCATTGTATTCGAGTTGTGCCGAAATGAAGGAGCAGCCTTGCCACTTGTTTCGGATGGTCACCCGAATTGCTTCGTTTCCCTCGCATCCAACGTTTCGCCAGCCCTGACTATCCGGGTCCAACCATGGAATACGTTTGCCCGTCTTGGCCGGAGTGGGGCGACCAAGCACAAATTTCTCCGTACACGTTAGGTGGCCGAAACGTGAAACCTTTCGACAAGCAATTGGTATGCTGACCTTATCCTAAGTGATGCAGGCTTACACCAAATCCTCATCGTTCTGGCTTCTCCGAACGTAGCATGGTAGTTGCAAAACTTCTTGTAATGTGCAATTCAGCAGTTACTATTCATGCGTCTAAATCAGGCCCTATTGAGCCTGCACAGTAATCCTTCCATGACACACGATGCTCCCATTCGGCAACTGAGAACCTGCACTGAAGATCATGCGATAGAAAATTAGTGAGTCAGCACTTTCAAAGCAGTACTACTCACGCAGAAAGACGAACAGTCTCAGGAGTGCTACAAGCACCGCACAAGTCAATCCTTTGTCAGAAGCAAAACAACTGTCACCTGGTTTTGATTGTTGCACTTCCCAAATAATAAATTGGTCATTGGTTGACGACCCTGGCTCGCCTCGTTCGCCACTTCTGCGATGTGCACCGCGTATATCGTTGTAGTTGCATGTTCCCTGGACAATATCAACGTGGTTCGATCACACTTGCCTGCACGACCGTCCTGCCTTAAGGCGGCCATGCAGAAGTTGAGGCTCTAATGTTCACCGTGACTGGCAGTGGTGGCTCAGCGTGCTTTATTGGCTGGTGAAGATGCTGGTAAGTTGTCTGTATTGCCAAAGAGCGTCACTCATCTTGCGTCTGTCCCGTCTGACAAGCAATCAAGTCACAGCATGGGATCTTCGTCGGTCTCCAATCCACCTTCCGTCGTTTCTGTCGTCTTGTTGCTTAATCCGCGAGCCCGACGAAGCCTCGATTCCGTTGCCGTTGTATGCTGACGTTGTCGTTTCGACCACGTTTAGTTGGACGTCTCTGTGCACAAGTCAGGCTTCTAAATTGCATTTGTGCTGTCTTGCATTCTGGCATACATCCTGCTCAAGGAACGTGTAGTTGGCTGTTGCTTCGCCTATAGAGTTAGATGGTCGGAGTCTATCCTCTGCATCCTCGTCGAACGTTGAAGTTAACGTTGAACCTTGTCCAATTGAACACGTACTGTGCCGTCTCCTCAGTTGCATCCAGCGTAGGTGATACTGCCGTTACATCCCAGAGTCATCCTGACGACCCAGTCGTCCTTTACCTCGTCATTCGTGTTGGACGACTCCCCCTTCCCTCTTTTGATCCAAACTTTGTCTGGTTATATGCCTCGAGAAGTTTGGAGGTTTTGGTGGTTCGTTCATCCACGTGCCCAACATCGACATCGAGCATCTCATTCTGAAGCTCAACCGCCTTGTCTTCCTCGCTGGCTTGTTCTCGAAGTACTTGTCTAGCGGAGTACGTGACGTGATCGTTGGACCTATGGCGCACGCCAATGTCAGCAGTCTCGTTAGCCTCCCCTGGCGGTTCCTGAAGCTGAGCTGTTGTATCAAGCTGTGAGACCCCACTAGCACTTGAACCATTGCAAATGTGCGACTAGAGGAATATCCTGGTCTCATCGCTGCTTCGTGATGCGGGTCAGGCGTTTCGGGGGGAGGCAGTGGCTTCATGGTACAGTTTGGCGGCTCTGAGTTGGCGGTGCAGTCACCGGTGCGCGCTAGCGATATAAAGCGAGGGATCGGACAGTCCCAGACTCAATTTCAGGCTACCAACACCCTTTCAGTTGAAATGACTCTTGGCAGCAGTGCATCCACAACACTCCTTGCCCGAAATGGGGAGATCAATGAGCACTCGAATACGCAGACACGGAAGCATATTCCCGCAGAATCCTATCAGTATTTCCTGTCCGACGCTGCAAGAAGAAGGAAACCGAGTCCAAGTGAGTTGGATATCGTGCTCGTTGATAGAGTTGAGATGTACATATATTCCTTAGTCGCTAAACTCATCCCTCTGGACAATAAACCAGGGATGATCTCCCTGCTAGCGGGCAGACCAAATGATGCCATGTTTCCCTTTGAGTCATTCTCCTTCACGATCACCGATCCTTCGCACTCTCACTCTATCCCGGTCTCTCTCACTGGTGCGAGTCTCACAGAGGGACTCCAGTACAGTCCAACTGCAGGACTGCCACGACTGGTCGAGTGGTTCATTGGCCTGCAAGAGCGTGTGCACGGGAGAACGCCTTCTGAGGGATGGAGTCTCACTATTGGGAATGGGTCTCAGGATATGATCTACAAAGTTGTTCCACCACATCGCAATGATTCTGCGCTTACCAGTCTATCCAGGCAATAAACGCAACCGTGAACCTAGATGACCCTGTATTGATCGAATCACCTGTATACGTGTGAGATTTCCTTGGTGGTATATTTTCGTCAGACTCCTGATTGCCCATCTTAGTGGGCTGCTCCCGATTTTCAGTCCTTTCCAGTGTGAACTTGTCGGTCAGCCCAGTGTATTTAGTTCCTGCCTTATGTTTTAAATCCCTTGCAGAGGTTGCTACGGATGAAAACGGCGTTTGCTCAAGTAATCTTCGCTCTATCCTTGAGAATTGGCCTGAGGGCAAGCAGAAACCAAAGGTCTTCTACACCGTCCCAGTATGTCAATTAATCGCTTTCATCTATCGCTTCCTTGAATGGCGGCTATGATAGATTGGTTGCAACCCGACTGGCGTAACAACCACAACCGAACGCCGGAAAGAAGTACTCGAGCTGGCCCGAGAACATAATTTTTTGGTCCTTGAAGGTTTATGATCAACGAATCCTCCGATTCATGAATTGATGAGAACAATTTATTTAGACGACCCATACTATTACCTGTACTTTGGCAAGGACGATCGACCACCCTCGTACTTCCAACTGGAACTCGAGATGCCCGAACTCGGTCGCGTGGTGCGCTTTGATAGTTTGTCTAAAGTTCTTTCAGCGGGCATGCGGGTGGGTTTTGCGTCAGGTCCAGCGCCTATTATTGACGCTATGAACCGCCATGTAAGTTCTGTTCTTCTGGTTGCCACATCGGCGATATGTGAATACGTCTAACACCCCTCGCTCTAGACAAGCGCAGCTAATCTCCACGGTTCTCCTCTTGTGCAGGCCATCACGCTGGCGGTGGTCGAGAATTGGGGATATACCGGATTCTTGACACACACGAAAGTTTTGGCAGAGTTCTATAAAGAAAAGAGGGACGTATTCGATAAAGCACTGGAAACACACCTCGGAGATCTCGCAGAATGGAGGACGCCGGATGCCGGGATGTTCTTTTGGTAAGTAAACCTTGCTGTCTGACCATTCACAGCGGAGTGAGGCACCCATTGACGCGTGATCCGTTCAAACAGGTTTAAACTCCTCATGAATCCCAACACCGACGAAGAAGGTGATTCAAGAGAACTTATTCAAACGAGGGCATTCGAGAACAACGTCCTTGCTCTTCCTGGTTCAGTGTTCCTCCCGGACGGGCGCAAAACAGCCTATGTGAGGGCGGCATTCTGTTCCTCGACATCTGAACAAGTCAACGAAGCACTCAAACGATTCAGAGCGATGTTGTTGAAAGAGCGAGACAGAAAGTAATCCCCCGCAGAATTGGTATACTGGAAACTCCACGTGATGTAAGCTAGTCAGTGAGGAACGAGCGTTGTGTTTGGCTACCCCGATATTTTACTCGAGGGTGAGAGTCTGGCCTGTTAGGTTTGCAGTCACCTTTCCAGAGCCTGGCGTGCAGGCTAGGCTACTAGGTGAAACAGGATGAGAAATGGCGTTTCATTATCGTCGTTGCCCGGCGATAAGATGGGTTTCTCACTTAGTTCGACCCTCAACTGAGGTATCTGATCCAGTGTCCTGATTCGAGCACGCGCATCATGGTCAGAAACTCGCCGCACTACTGCCGGTTGATCGTCTTGGATTCCAAATGGGCAATCTTTGACGTACTTACAGCCTCTCATTTGATCCCAGGTTTCTTTTCGACAACGGTCACCGTATCGCCCGGCGGATGAAGAAACCATACTGAACTTACCTCACCCCGCATCGTAATATAAATTATTCACCAATCCGAAATGTTCGCGAGATAATTTGACTGACAGATAAAGTGTGTCACTCGTTATTTGCACCCGAGAGTGGTGGAACAGAATGGCGTTGCCTCCAGTCACATCTCGAGTAAGAACCTACTTAAGTTGGCATTGTAAAGGCTATGCGTGGAATTCCCCCTTCACCTCAGTTGTCTCTCTCGACCTCGTAAAACGAGTGACTTGATTAGCTATTATCCAATGTGGAGCGAACGAGTAAGTATGGTCTACGACTGAGTTCACAGCACCGCTGAACTCAACAATCGACGACTCACCATCGACGGATCAATGACTGCATCCATCTTGTTCACAGTTGCTTTCTGAAAGAAACCACAACCTTCTTGGCTTCCTCAGCTCCCTCAGAGGCTTTTTCAGGGATGTAGCAAATACCACCTGATAACTAGAACACATTGCTATATTTCCATGTCCACGACCATCGTCGTGAGCTCTGCAAACCGGTAGGTCGTCAAGTTTAAATATGGAATTGTATATTGGATGCCTACTCACCTTCTCTTTGCATTGCAAGAAGGCCGACCGAAATATGATAATCTGAGCGGCTATACACCGTCATTGTACTTGAAGACGAATGTGGCAAGGGGGGCGTCGCCATCCAAATACCTTAGATTAGCAAAATACCGTGTTGGCGTGTTCACTTCCTGTCCATACCTAAGGGTTGGTTAGACCACAAGCAGGACAATGTTTGCAATGAACGCACGAGACACAGTGGGTGACAGCCTTCTTTGAGCGCTCGTGAACTTTGGAGTGGCCAGGCGTGCCGGCGACAGGCTTGAATGGGACGGGTCCTAAGTTTTGGGCCCTGTAAATGCGAATCTCTATCTCGCCCAAGTGCGCCGAGACTCGATCCAAGTACTCGTCTTCCTCTGTCAACGCGTCAGTGCAAATACGGGCCACATGTATGAGTAAGATACCAGTGAGTTCTAGTTTTGAGAATATGAAAGGACGTGAGGATGTCGTGGATAGTACTTGATCGCTTTGAACCACTGTGCGGGTAACTGGGGAAGCCCCGGTCCTAGGTGCAGGGCAAAGGACTTTGCCTCCAGCGGGTAATCCGTCGAGTTTGAGGGTAGAACCAAGCGAATGTTCCCTGTGTGCTGCATTGTCCATGAACACGACAGAAAAGCTCTAGGGTGGAGGTAAGAACGATGCAATGGATCCTATTGAACTACCAACCTTGCCAACTTGTGTCACAATCCAACAAGTAACCTGGTTATGATCAGGATCTTCCTGTACACCACACTGTTCGAGTTCCTTCCCGTCGACCTCAACCCATGCAGACACGCCGTTGAGCGACAGCATGATGATTGGCACTTGTTGAAAGCTAGTAGATGCGAGTGACTGATAGATCAGACTAAGAATAATGAGAGAGAGAGAATCTATTTCCCCTAATATCTGCTCGAACTTATATACTTTTTCTACTCTATTGATTATCTTAATCTATTGCTTATTCGACTATGACGCGTTGCCGAATATGATACGGCTTGTATTCCAACAGCACTGATGCTGAGTTTCTTGTGTCACGTGCCAGATCAAGAGCTGGTCTCATTCTCAGAACTTGAATGAGTACTACTACCAGAGTATTCTCGACAATCGTTCGCATGACACCCCTGGTTGTTACAAAGGCCTCACCAGAGCGCTTCAAGGAACTTTCTGAATCTCTGTCGGGTGTACAAGAACGTGTACGCCGGGCTTCTTCCTCGCGCCCTACTCTCGTTGCAGTGTCCAAATATAAGCCTGCCTCTGACATCCTCGCCTGCTACGAATGCGGGCAGCGCGATTTTGGAGAAAATTATGTCCACGAGTTGGAAGAGAAAGCCCAGCAGGTGCAATTAGTCTTTTACAGAATCGCACCAGTCTAGTCGAGCTGATCTGACTACTTAGCTCCCGGATGATATCAGATGGCACTTTATCGGCGCATTGCAGTCCAATAAAGCAAAGATACTGGCGAGTACGTACTTCGTCACCTCATCCTATATTCATACCCGATCCCACTTGGACACCAGTGATTCCCAACATCTATGCCATTCAGACAGTTACCTCTACGAAGGCGGCTAACTCCCTTAACAAATCACTACCCTCCGAAAGGGCCACACCGCTTAATATCTTTTTGCAAGTCAATACCTCTGGGGAAGAAGTAAAGTCTGGTCTGCCTCCGCTTCTGTCGGCAGAGTGCGCCCCAAGCTCTGAGCTCGTGCAACTTGCGTGGCACATCATCACGAGCTGTCCAATGCTGTGCTTGCGCGGTCTGATGACGATTGGCTCACTCACAGAATCTCTTGCCTCGGACGAGCGGCCGAACGAGGACTTTGAGACCCTGACACGCACTCGAGATTTCTTGGAAGAGGTTCTGCAACGGGACTCCGCATTAGAGAATAATTGGGGGGTGGACGGGAAGCTCCTGTTAAGTATGGGCATGTCTAGCGATTTTGAGGCCGCGCTGAGGAGGGGAAGTGATATCGTGAGGGTTGGGACCAGTATCTTTGGCGTGCGTGACGTGACATAACGTGACGCTAATTTATTTCGACGCGACGCGTTTTTCGTTGATCACAAAATAAGGGTGGGCTGTGAATATTCAAACTCCGACGTAGACAAACCCTACTGCTCATCGTCACTGCCGACGCCGACACCGTGGCCAAGGAGCCACTCGATTGATGAAGACGGCCGATGAACGCACGGACACACTCGACAGGTGGACTAGCTGACCCTATAATACAAGCTGACCCCGAACCAGTCGCGAAACGGAAACTGGCAGACGATTCAAATCCTTTATTGCCTGCAGGGACAAAGAGGATGAAGAGAGAGGTGAGCTTACTTCACGATGTCGCGTCGTGCTCGCTATTGACAACCAAAAGACACACAAGGGCGCGTCCAAACGGAAACGTGCGTCGATTTCCTCAGCCGCTGTAACATGTACTAATAATTCGCGTCTAGTCGTCGGGGAAGAGCAACCGGGGGGTCTGATCATCGTCCGTGCACCAGTACAACGCGCTGTATCACCCCTCAATCCACCATCATCTCAACCCTTGCCAGTGACAACTTCCCATCCCCCTTCCCGACGCCCCTCTTCCCATTCACAACCATTACCCTCCAACTCTCTTGTCCCTGGACCATCAAAACCACCCTCCAAGAGGTTTAAAGCAGATTCCTCTCGAGCTCCAACAGGCGCGAAATTGCGCGAAGTACTCACCACTATGCGAGAAGAACCGGAGTTGGACGAGGATATACGCCAGATGGAGTCTGAGACGGATCGTCTACGCGATCGATCACGGGCCAAGGAGGCGGCCCATCCACCCATCCAATTCCCTCCGACTACACCCAAACGACACCTACCAGATGCCCTACAGCCCCTCCCCGAAAGCGAAACCCCCCAGATTGAGCGCAATAAACTATTGCGTGAAGGTCCCTCCATACCTCGCACGCCACAAATGCAAACACCTTCACATTCCCGACGATCTTCGATGAGCATGCGTAGTAAGCGAATAAGTACCAGTTTTGAGAACACTGGCGTCATTTGTGCGTCTCTCCGAAATATTTCCCTTGTCCCGCATTGTAGTTGCATTGTCTAATCGATTTTACTTTCTATGCATAGCCCAACCTCATGCATCCGTTAATGATTCGAGTTTTTACAAACACATCGATTGCGACCTCCCTGAACCACAGCGTGCGCGCCAACTCCTCGTGTGGTCGGCCGCGCGTGCCATCTCACGATCCTCGGAAGCATCTTCCTCTGCGAAACCTCTGAAACCCCCATCTAAAACCTCCTCGAGCCGCGGCAAAGATCCACCGCCGCTTGACGATCGAAAGAAACAAGTACTGAAAGCTGTACAAGAGGATTTCATTCGCATGTTGGCTGAGAAGAAAATTGATACGCCCGTATATAGTCATGGCGAGGATGGGAAATCCGTCAAAGAGGGTGCTCTGAAGCCCAATGAGCAGAACGTTAAGAATCGTGCTCGTGAGGTAACATTCCAACAACGCATCAATCGGTGAGTTTCCTGTGTTGGACGTCGCTCCCTCGACCTGATCGTCCGGTAAATCTTTCAGGGCGGAGGCTGAGTCAGAGGCTTGGTCTAGAGTCGATCAATTCTACCGTCAGTACGAAGCTACTTCCAAGGCTGATCTTGAGAAACGATGTCAGGCTCTCAAACCGCCCTCATCTGCAAAGGCAAGGGGTAAACAACGAGCCACTTCACAAGAGCCGGAAGATGAATGGTCGTGGCTTCTTCCTCGTAGAGAAGAGCTTTCTGACAGGGTCAGGGATAAATTTGATTTGCAATTGATCAAGCACGTCCTTTCCTCCCAACCCCCGCCCGCGATTGCGTTCGGAGGACCTTTGGATCAAAAAATCGAAGATCTTCAATTCAAAGTAGACAATCTGTATTCGTACGTCAACTCGGCGGTACAAGCGACTAACATGGCTGAAGCGGAACTTGATTATCGTTTCTCACTTCTCTCGCTCGCGTTGTCAGCACGATCGCATTCCCTTCCACCGCTCCCAAGTTCGTCGCCGGCACTCTCTTCATACCTTCCTCATACGCAACGAGGACCGAGTCATCCGCCTGGGGAGAGTCCACGGGATATTCTCCGTGCGTTGTCGCGGATAGACAAGGAACGGCCCCCAGGGAAAATCGGAGACGCTGCTCGAAAGGCAGTAAGGGAGGTCCAGCGCGTACAGGTGGTGGGATCTGGAGGTGTTGGGGACCGGCGATTAACAGGCTTGGCACCGGGCCTTGGGGCCACACCACGCAAAGTACCTGGGACACCACGACGAAGAGACCGATGAAGCCTTGCAAGGTTTGGTTTCACGGTGCTGCCAGTGCTTTGACGCTACCATCACGATGTATTTTTGATATAGCCTTAGTCTATCGATTTATCTTATTTTCTTATTGCTGTTGCTTTGTTTCGGATCGCAATGCTATGGGATGTTGTGCTTGTAACTGAATGCATGGACGTTGCCAATGACACAGACCAATGGATTGAAGCCGGTGCTCACTTTTGCTCCACGCTACGACTTGGTCGTTAACATTGCTCCCATCCCGGTTGAATGCAACTCAGCCATGGGCCGGCAGCGGTCCTATTAGCACGCATTGTTGACTACATGGTCGAAGTATGAGTTCTAGCTTGAAGAGCCTAATCTGTTTTCCTCAGCGAAGCACGGTCACCTCCTGGTACCAACTCAACATAGATACCAGTCTCTGGAACATTTGAGGTGCGCTGTTAATCAGATACGATTGTACATGACGGTGATGGTCCATCCTACTAGGTCACTCACTGACTCTGCCTCGACTTAATTCCAACCGCCTGTTGAATTCTTCTGTCACGCTCTCCAGTGCCTTCATTCTAGCCTTCTCACACGATTCCCTGTATTCCGCCGTTTCCTTCCATCCCCTCCAAGCGGTATTCTCTGACATCTCACACCACTCCCTTTCGTATGGGTGCCCAGGCGCACCAGCATAACCCCATGGTTTGGCAGTATAGGGTTGCACATAGGGATTTAGCACAATCTCCACTGGCGGATGGACGGGCCCAGTGAAATGGACGATCGCCGGATCCTTCAGCTCTTCCAGGCAGAGCGTTTCGCCATCCGCAGAAGCACATTCGGCATATGTTCCGAGTCCTTGAGCGTTCCACGCAAGGCTCAATGCGACCCAGTCCGATTTAAAATGAACGTTGAGTGCGTCCTGTTCACGAAATCTGGAATGTGCCATCTCACGACAGCATATCTCGAGCTCTCGGACCGTCGAGCGGACTCGTACAAGGTCGACAAGAAGCACTCCAGCATTGAAATATTTCTCTTGGTGAACACCGGAGTGACCCGTCGGACATCCTACATCGGGTGCCGCGGCGAGTGAACACCCACTAAGGTCTGTGTTCCACAAGTCTTTCAAGTCCTTGCGTACGAGAATATCTGCGTCTAGATAAAGGATGCGCTGGGCAGGCAAGCATTTCATCATATCAACTTTGGCCCAAACAGCGCCCATACTGGAGGCCAACGCGTTGAACGGTAACTCTATAAAGAGAAGAGTGATCTCCGGACGCACAGGCAAGGATGAAGTAATCTTCATCCTGTCTTCTTCGACGAGACCGCAGTCGACGATATAAAGCGTAATGCGACCTTGTGTACGCTCTACGATGCTGCGGAGAGTTACTGCTGCTGCCATGGCATATGCCGAGTCGACAGTGAGCGCGATGTTTATTCCGTATTCGAAAGCGTCATGTGATCCAGTTCCCGGTTCAAGAAGAAAGCCGATGCGAATTGGACTCTTCTTTTGCAGTACCATCTGATACTGTTCAGGATTCGTCGACAGACGCTCGTACTCTCCGTCATGGAGTACAAGGAAAGCGTCAATGCCACGGCGTGGGTGGTATGGGCTGTCCAAGGGCTGTTCCGGCCAGTTGTAATCGTCGAAGATGAAGATGCATCCTGGTCGCGCTAGCCGCCATGCCAACTCTGCGTCCAGGAGTGTGTCATCCGAGCGGTGAGAGCCATCAATATAGATCCAGTCAAAACCAGCTTCGTGGTCCTTTCTTATCTCCTCCTGCAGCAAAGCGTACAAAGCTGGGACGCTGAACTGAGGAAGCACGCGAGCAGGACGGCCGGTGAGTGCGAGGTTGCGGGTGAGCTTGCGGTATCGCTCTCGTCCTCCCGCTGTCCCCATCAAGTCAAAGTGGTCGACACAGATGAGTTCCCCACTTGTCGCGCAGAGGGTGGTCAGGAGAAACACTGCCGAACGTCCCTCCCAAGATCCAATCTCGAGTACACGAGGCGCTTTGGAGAGGACAAGCTGAAAGAGATCCTGCCATGCCGTCTTGTTGGACGAGAACCAATCTTGAGTTGGAGTAAATTCGTAACGGTCTGTGGTTGGATTTTCGTCCAGAGTGCTCATCGTTGCTGCATATGACCATTACAACTGTCACTTTGTCTGGTCGGTATGGAAAAGCGTACCT
Organism: Phylloporus aff. rhodophaeus; assembly: GCA_038094475.1. NCBI lineage: Eukaryota > Fungi > Basidiomycota > Agaricomycetes > Boletales > Boletaceae > Phylloporus > Phylloporus aff. rhodophaeus. The sequence goes on along the minus strand of JBBPUD010000005.1, from coordinate 120,142 downwards.
GATTAAGAGGACGTGAGGTGGACATGAGGGGGTTGGCACAGGATGAAGCCCAGGATGTATATGTGATACGTCCCACTGGATCTGCGCTATCTCGGAAGGGCAAGGACAGTCAGCTGCACTTCCATTTGGACTTAAAGTGTGCGCGCTCATCGTCCATAATAACGGGTCTTATCTCTCTGAACCATTTCTAGGAGATCTTCTATGGTCTGTAATGGAAACGACCTGTGCGATTTGTCGAACAATCATGCCCAGATGGCGATTTGTCCGGACCGGGACAGGGTCTTCTGCATGAGGGTGCTCCTGTCTCGCCCTCGTTCAAAAGTCCCTGTCTTTGTCATGGACGTTGGTCACAATCAGCCTTTATTTTAGTCTCAGGTACTGTTGGGGAAGTTCGCTCGCCACGGACACCTTTAACGATGATATAAAGCGTGTATATCTACTTTTCCTCTTGTCGCCCTTCCACCCTCTCCAGTCACAGTCTATACAACCCAGTGAACCACATCGATGCAAGTCGTTCCGCTTGTGTCTACCATGACAGTCTTTGAATCTACCCGTGTTTCTAGACGTGATAATGGACAAGCTAGAAGCTGTCTTACCCTCCGGTGATCGTCACCCGAGGTTCTTAGTGACAGGTGGTAACGGGTTCATCGTAAGCCCCGTATTGTTGGATGAAGACAGTAAAAACTGATACCTACTCGAGGGCTCGCATGTATCCAAGGCCCTCTTTGATCAAGGTTTATTTGTCCGGGTAGCAGACATCGTCCCACTCTCTGCGTTCGAAGAGTCCATCTGTGACGAGACGTTGGTCGGAAACCTTTGTGATGAGCACTTCTGCGACCGCGCCGTCAGGGGGATTGATACTGTCATCCATTTTGCTGCCACTATGGGGGGTATGGGAACCATCCACGAAGGCAACGACCTCACAATCTACCGAATCAACGCATGCATCACATCCAACATTTTGACCTCGTCCATCCACGCTAATGTGCGCGTGTTTCTTTACGCTTCTTCAGCCTGCGTCTACCCTGCGCGCAAGCAAGGGAACCTTGTAGCCGACACGGCACTCAAGGAAGAGGACGTTTGGGAGGGAGCGTCGCCTGAGCCACAAGGGCACTACGGCCTCGAAAAGCTCATATCCGAACTCCTCGTCCAACGTAGCACACACCTGAACATTCGTGTCCAAATTGCTCGGTTCCATAACGTATTTGGTCCACGTGGCGCCTGGAATAACGGATGCGAGAAGGCCCCCGCCGCTCTCTTACGGAAAGCCTTGGCGATACGTATGTTGGGGAGCGGCGGCTCTAAAGAGCTCGAGATCTGGGGAGATGGCGAGCAACGCCGCAGCTTTCTGTTCATTGGCGACTGTGTAGACGCTATCCTGACCCTCCTCAGGTCTGGCTATGACCGACCTATCAACATAGGTTCTAACCATGCAGTGATGATCAAGGAACTTGCCGGAATGGCCGTCAGATGGGCCGGTCTAGAGCCGACTTCTGAAGTCGTGTTTCAATACGATACCAATCCGCACATAGTCGGTGTTCGCACAAGGAACTCCGACAACCACCGCGCAGAGTCAGTCCTTTCTGGTTGGACCCCCAAGATATCCCTGGAGGACGGGATGGCACAGACAGGGGAGTGGATCCAAGGCGAGATGAAGAAGATCATTGATGGAATGGACGACAACCAACGCATCTCAATCTTGAAGTCGATGCAGCATAGTGAAATTGTCAGCCTGGCGGCGAAGGACATCAAGGTCGCCATCCTGCTCCCCATCACCTCCCGAGGTTCCAATTCTTCTGCTGAATGCCTTTCTCTCCTCAAAAGCTTTGCCCAATCGCTCGCTCGCACGACCTGGCGCGACACCCATCAACTGGGTGGCCAGCGATTTGTTATTAAAGTCTATCTCGCGATTGACCAGGACGACGCTTTCCTGTGGGCCAAGGACAATAAAACCGACATGAACATTGCCGAAGCGGTATTGGTGTCGCAGAATATCTGCGATATAGTTATCCAGAGTTGCAGTCATCCCGCTGGCCACGTCTGTGCTATCTGGCGACAGATTGCCAAGCGAGCTTGGGAAGACGGGTGTGACTACTTTGCTCTCATGGGGGATGATGTCGTTCTTCAGGACGAAGGATGGCTCCGGGATGCCCATGCAGAATTCGCTCAGATTGCACATCTGACTGGCGTTCGCCATGGGTTTGGATGTGTGGCATTTACAGACACCAGCTTCCCAGGCATGCCAACCTTTCCCATCGTCCATCGCACTCATCTGGACATCTTTGACGGAAATGTCGTTCCCGAGGTTTTTATCAATCAAGATGGCGACCCATTTCTGTTCCAGCTCTACCGGCGCTGGGACTGCTCTAGAATGTTCGCCAGAAGAATCTCGAATGGTATTGGGGGTAGTCAATCGGCACGGTACCATCAACAGCATGTCGATGGGTGGACATTTGACCCCTTGGACAAAGCCATAACTACCACAGAAGCATGGCTACTGAAGCACTGTCCAGCGGTCTCGCGTAAACTCACCCTCGATGTGGTGATACCCAGTTTTCGGGTCCAACTCCGGTTCTTAGAACCGATTTTGAACCTGAAAACATCCCCAACATGCACCACAATGTTCATCATCATCATTGATGATCCGAACTCCCCTGGTCGCTTTGAGCTTGAGGCCAAGTTTGCTTCGCGACCGGATGTTCGCATCCGCATTAATGACAAGAATCTTGGAGCATCAGCTTCCCGTAATCGGGGCATGAGGGAATCCGCTGCAGAGTGGATAATCTTTTTGGATGACGACGTTACCCCACAACAGGACCTCCTCATTGAAGCCGAGAAAGTCATACGCGCGAACCCAGACGCTGTCGGTTTCGTTGGAAATTCACAGTTCCCTCCGTCCGACTCCATTTTTACCACTGCGGTACATCTAGCTGGGGTTACATACTTTTGGGACATCGCCAAGAAGATGCCGACAGAGACTGATATGCCGTGGGGGGTGACAGCAAACCTTATCGCGCGGCGCAATGACGATGGCGTGGAGTATAATCTACAGTTTCCAAAAACTGGCGGAGGCGAAGACATCGACTTTTGTCGACGGAAGAGAGACTTGTGGTTCGAAAGGAAACAGCAGGGATTCCATGCAGCTCCGGCGGTCGTCGTCACTCATCCGTGGTGGAACGGAGGCAAGCGGTCATACCACCGCTTTTACATGTGGTCCAAGGGAGACGGCGGCCTCATCAAATTATATCCTAAGCTGTCTTATATCGACCACGCACCCAACAGTGCCGAAATTTTCCTGATCAGCATCATCTTGGGTGGTGGAGGGCTTCCGTTGTTCCTTTTGACAGGCATGACATTTCCATTCCTCCTTGCGTTTCATCTCGCAGGAACGACCATCGTCGCGAATGTGCTTCACGATATGTATCGCCACCTCTACCGTGATGCCCATCGGTTGATTGGCATCAATTCGACGCTCAGCGGTTTCAGGTGGGTAATCGCTGTCGCAGAAAGTTCCCTTATTAGAATGGCCAGTGAATGGGGACGCACAGTTGGCATGCTGGAGCGGGGTGAGATTGGGTACTTGGGGTATAGATTTGATTGGTTCACCCTCAGAGCGGGTGACGGGCCTAGAAATGAAGAAAGGATGAACTCTTTGCAAAGAATTGCAGTAATCATCGTCATGCTTGCAGTCATGGTCCCAAGGGCTTACCTGTAACTTTTCCTTCTGGGTATTGTTTTCTTGTGTACAGTCGTATAACTGTGGTTGAGTAAGTCACGACTTCAGACACGTGACACTAATATGAACAGCCTGGCGTCAGTCCTTGAAGACCACCAACGATGGTTTGTGCCCGTCTTGTATTTCGATGCTTCAGGTGGATAGAACGTGTGGGGGATCGCATTACCGGTGCAGCAGGCCCTTATTTTGTAGGGCTTGCCATCATCCTTATTTCTCTTGGAACGCTCAGTTTCTGTGAGTGCACTCGTTATAATCCTTTTCTCGCCTAGAGTTTCTTTTACACAGTCACTGTTGTGCAACCCAACTTGCCTCTCCCTTGGTTGTCTACCCCGCCTTGCCTGCTCATCGTTGTCAACCTTTTTGCACATTACTACCACGTCTGCACGATTTCGCCTGGGTATGTCGGTGACCCTCCGCGGTATCCTGGAACCGGTTTTCTCTGGGCTTCTCCGTCCATCCACAGAAAACTGTCAACTTCTGGCGTGCGTTGGTCATCTCCTGAGCTAGATATCGTGGATGGAAGTACTTCTCGATGCAAACGATGTGGGATTGTACGACCAGAGGTACGCTGGTCCACTTTCAGACGTATGTCATGATTTCGCTAATGTTCCCTTTACCGAGAGGGCACATCATTGTCGTATATGCAACAAATGTGTTCTGAAGTATGACCATCATTGTCCTGTCAGTATGATCCTCTTTTCCCCTCAGCATATCTGTGATAACCTTGCTCGTTCAGTGTGAGTTTATCCGTTGCACGATCGATTACCTAGGATTCAAGTTGTTTAGGGGTAAACCAATGCGTGGGCCTGCACAATGAACGGCATTTTGTCCTTTTCATGTATGCCCTCGTTTGACCGCCCATATGACCATATCGTGAATATATTCAGGGCTTATCTCGTCATCGGAAGTTTTTTCTTTTCGTTCCTTGGTTACCCCCATGCCATTGATGCGCTTGGACTGAGTTTTATGGTGCGTTCTCCTGGTTTGTCGCCCCCTTGGGTTTTCTGATGCCCTATCGATACCCAGCCATGGGTTCATACCATGCCCCAGCTCTTTTTTATCACATCCTATTTGCTCTCTGTCGTGATGTGCATCGCTGTACTGTTTATGCTCCTCTGGCATCTATGGGGTGTCGCACGAGGCGAAACCTCCGTAGAAGCGCAAGATCACGCAGTATACCGTAAGACTGCAAAGGCGCGCGGAGAGGTACGTGAATCCTAATGATATGCATATATCTCATCAATAATAATCATACTCGAGACATTTGTTAATTCTTATGATTTGGGGTACGTGAAAATGCTTAACGTTGTCTTCACGTCCTTGATGAAGTGTAGCAGTGTGCGCAAGAACCTAGCACTGTTTTTTAACGTTGGGCGAAAAGGATAGTACGTCGTGTCCTTTTCGACCATTCCCTGTTTGATCACACGATCTGAAGTCCGTTATACACACTCCTCATTCCGTTGAGAATCATGCCGTATACGGACGGACGCTCGTGGGCAAGGCGCCAGGGTCTGGAGCGACATCTAGGTGTACGTGAAGGGGAGGAATTGACGGACGAGGATGATGGAGAGACATAGTGCATCAAGTGAGTAAATATCCAGCAGGTTACCTTGAGAGAAGGATGAGGAATGCCGGGGCCATATGACTCTTTGGAAATGCCCTGAGATGGGGGATTTTGGGAAGTAGGTTGACTAAAGTGACCGGCTGTGTTGATGCGTTTCGCGCATTGGTTTTCTGACTTTGGCATGGGTCGATGTCCACTGGGGTTTCACTGACCCGATTTCATGGCAGCGACTTCCTTTGGTGCTACTGATTAACACGTATTGCGCTGATCAGTTAAAACTATCGTTCATCGTACTTTTTCACCATGTCGTTATTTCGGAACGGAACTTGGTTCAGATGAAGGTGGGAAAGACTGGGGATATAAAGTCGAAAGCGTGATCATTATCACCTCTTGTTGGTGTCCAGGACGAGCAGTACCGACATTCCTGACCTTGATCAGATACATCGAACGGATTTTGGCACACGGCGTCGCGCTCATTGTTCGTTTGTTCAGTTTCTACTAGGCAGAAATAAAAAGCCAGCATTCCCGTTACCCCTTGGTCCTGTTCAAATTCCTTCCGTGGCTTGCCCACCCAACACCTCTCTCATGGCCCCCACTCTCAACCACCCGCCTGGCCTCAACTTCATCGAGGACGGTGAGCATCGCGCTGTCCACGTTGACGCGGCAACGTACTATGGTGGTGCCGAGTCGTTCTCCCGCTCACGAACTTACAGCCATGTATGTCTCTGTCCCCAGTCTCTACTCGCCTAACATACTCTCTTCAGTCCCAAATCCATGGTTACAACCCCAAACGTGCGCCAACATTCGAGGAGGACACGCATACGCGTGCACGCAGAATGTCGCATGACGAGAAAAGCGTCACTGGCCCGCGTCGTTTTCTCATTGACGTAGAAGAGACCATTCGTGTCGTCCTCGAGCAAGAAGACACCGACGGAGATTTCCAGATCAGTGTCACAGATGCCGGCCCCAAGATGATGGCGCTTGGGACTGCCACCAGCAATGGTTTTAAGACATTCGATATTCGTGTATGGGTTTCTGTTATCGCTACTGCCCTTTCAATGCCTTGACGTGCATATTCCAGGGGACTTACATGTTGTCCAACTTGCTCCAGGAACTTGCGTTGGCCCGTGACCATGGTCGAAAGCGTATCGTTCTCGATGAAGCACGCTTGACGGAAAACCCGGTCGATCGTCTCTCTCGCATGATCAAAAACTCGTTCTGGCATTCGCTCACTCGTCGCATTGATGGTGAGGGTCTTGAAATAATTACTGCAGACCCGAAAAACCGTACTGGTCGTGTGCAACCACGCGTTTACGTCCCGCACGGTGAACCTGCGATGGCAGAGTATTACCGAAAAGTGGCGCGCGAGAAACCTCACATGAACCTTGATGTTGTGGTTCTTCCCCCCAAACCTGACGATCCTCACTTCGTCAGGAGTCTCAACTCCAAGCCTGGACTTCTCGCCTTGGCAATGAATGAGATCGATGACGGCAAGGGTGGTCGTACACTGAAAGGGATTCCGTTCATTGTGCCTGGTGCCCGCTTCAATGAGGTATGTCTTGTCCACACGGACAGGTTCTTCCTGATGCACCTCATCTTCAGCTTTACAACTGGGATTCGTACTTTATCACGCTCGGCCTCCTCGTTGACGGCCAGGTTACAATGGCAAAGGGCATGGTCGACCACTTCATCTTCGAGATCAAGCACTACGGCAAGATATTGAACGGATCTCGGAGTTATTACCTGTGCCGGTCACAGCCCCCGTTCTTGACTGATATGGCATTACAAATCTACAATCAACTGGACCGCTCGGACATGAAGGCCAATCGCCAATGGCTCAAACGCGCTATACAAGCAGCGATCAAAGAGTATCACACTATTTGGGTGGCTGAACCCAGGATAGACCCCAAGACAGGGCTCTCTCGCTACCGTCCCGACGGTGTCGGCATCCCTCCCGAGACCGAAGCCACCCACTTCACCCACATCCTCGAACCCTATGCAGCGAAGCATGGCATTTCGGTCTTGGAATTCAGTGAAAAGTACAATGATGGTGTCCTTAAAGAGCCCAAACTTGACGAATACTTCCTACACGACCGTGCGGTTCGCGAGTCTGGACATGATACTACCTACCGGTTTGAGAAACGTTGTGCTAATCTTGGTACTATCGATCTTCAAGCGCTCCTTTACAAGTATGAGGTCGATATTGGAACTGCGATTCGGGAAGTGTTTGATGACGAGCTGGAGCTCGAGGAAGACTTCCCGTTGGCGCCGTTCCCTCCGTCGGTTGAAGCATACGCCAACCCTCATCGAGAGGGCTCGGTGTCAAGGCCTCAGAATAGTGAAGAGTGGTTTGAGAGGGCTGATTTTAGGAGAGAGATGATTGACAAGTATCTATGGAATGAGAGGAAGAACCTCTATTTCGACTATGATACTGTTCAAGAGAAACAGAGCTTGTACGAAAGTGTCACAAGCTTTTGGGCGCTTTGGGCGGGTTGTGCAAGCGAGGAACAGTGCTGGAAGCTAGTGTATGTTTCCAAGGCTCTCTCGTCACTATCATACTGAGCTTGACTTAGCTCACAATCACTGAAGAAATTTGAAGTTCTTGGCGGCCTAGTGTCCGGGACGGAGGAATCTCGCGGCAAGATTTCGTTGGATAGGCCAAATCGGCAGTGGGACTATCCGTGCGTAAATGACTTTCTTGACCCACACCGCGCTTATCAGCCACTTCTTAGATATGCATGGTCGGTCATCATGCACAATGTACCCATTACTGCGTGCTAACGCAATTGATCCTAGGCCACCTCACCAAATTATGGCATGGGTCGGTCTGGAGCGTTATGGTTACCTTGAGGAAGCACAGCGCCTTGCGTATCGGTTCCTCTATATGTACGTCGCTTGTTATGCCCCTTCGAGCTGACGAGGTAACATTTTATCAGGATGACGACGGCTTTCGTTGACTTCAATGGGGTCGTGCCAGAGAAGGTGGGCTGCGTTGATCTGAGCACCGAGTGAATTCTAAACTCTCCATATTGTACAGTTTGACGCGGTCAAGCTCTCCCATTTAGTGGATGCCGAGTATGGCAACCAAGGAATAGACTTTAAGCTAGTTCCCCGTGAAGGCTTTGGGTGGATGAATTGTAAGTCAACGACGAAGCATACTCGAGTCTGGACACTCAAGGTAGTGTACAGCTGCCTACCAAGTGGGGTTATCCTTCCTGTCGACACATATGCGACGGGCTGTTGCTGCCTGCACAAGTCCCGAGGTATTCTTTGGCAGAGCTGCCAATGCTGACGTTGCAGCTATCCAGGCCACCGCTGCCGTCGCTGATCCTCTCGACCTCGCGATGGAGAGCCTCAATCTGGGTGCATAGACGTCTATCGAGCATGCTACGTGTACAACATCCTAATACCTGATTACGATAGTGATAGCAGGTTGAAGTCACTAATCCTGTGGATTTGGTTTATCTGATCTTAGATTTGCATCATTTTCCAAGGATGAGTCAGCTTGAGTATGGTCTTTCGGAACTCGAGCTGCGGGTTGACCTCGATGTTCCCGACGACCTTTGTGTTTCTTTTCAGTTTCTTCACAAGATTATACCGACGACAATCACCAACGCATGAGCCCACTCGTTTACAGTTCGAGCTAAGACACCAGCACACTGTGTCGCCCGATGGCCATGTCTTGTTCTCCGATACCAACCCGCGTTGGCACCCATTCACGGAAGGGAACCAAACGACATACACGATACCGACAAAGGAAATTTCGACCTTCCGCCCGCCATCTTCTCTCGCATATGAGGACGCCCGACGCCGTTCGTTCCGACACGGCGCGAGCACCAACCTGGCCTGGTGGGAAGACGAGATCGTCGGGCCCGACGTTGAACTCCGAGAAACCCTCCTCGAGCTCGCCAAGATGACCAACAATGCGTACATCACGTCCGACGACGCCGAGTGGTACGAGTTGGGCGAGCAATGGCACGACGTGCGTCTCTCCCTTTTTTGGGCACCATGCAAAGGACTGATGCCAGTGGTAGCCCTATCCGTTTGGCTGGGACCCTGAATCGGACGGGTTTCGTGGACATGTTTTTGCGACGCCTGACAATGCGACGATCGTGCTCGCCATCAAAGGTACCTCGGCTGCGGTGTTTGGCAGTGGGGGTGGCAAGACTGGCAAGAACGACAAGCTAAATGACAATCTGTTATTTAGCTGCTGTTGTGCGCGGATCGATTGGACGTGGACCATGGTGTGTGGGTGTCATCGTGGGGGGTGGAAGTGCGACGAGGCTTGTTTGAGTGATGCCCTGGCAGACGACAGCTTGTTTTATTCCCTTGGGACAGTGAGTGTGTTCTCGATTCTTGTATAGCTCTTGTTGGACGATGATTCAGCTCTTTCGCGATAGAATCTATACAATAATTTAACGTATATGTATCCTACGGCCAACATATGGATCGTTGGGCATTCACTAGGTTGGTGAGGCCACCGTGCATTATGCTAGGCTGGGTACTGATGTGGATGTGGGATCCGTAGGGGGTGCGCTGGCGTCGCTACTGGGCGTGACGTTTGGCGTTCCAGTGGTGTCGTTTGAGTCGCCTGGGGAAAAGCTGGCAGCACAGAGACTGCATTTACCCTCTCCGGTAAGGCGTCATTAATTACAGCTCGTGCCTTGGTGCGACCTGCTGAGGACGTTTGCAGCCATCAACCCATCACGTCACACATGTATACCATACAGCGGACCCGATTGCGATGGGAACATGCAACGGAATCTTCTCGTCCTGTGCACTTGGAGGATACGCCATGGAGACCAAGTACGTCCCGCACTACACGAACAGAACGCGACTTGATGTTGTAGGTGTCACTTGGGTAAATCGATCGTGTATGATACCGTGACCGATCTGTCTTGGTCTGTCGACGTTCGTACCCACGGCATCGTGAAGGTGATCGAGAAAATTCTGGGGACACCATGGAAAGCGAGTTCGGAAGCTGGGCGTGAGGTGCCGTTGGCAGAGCGTGAAGAGGCGTGTGTGGTACGTTGCTGTAGTTGCTCCGTATGGAAGACGTTGACCTTTTGGGTGTTCTAGGAGTGCTTTAGTTGGGAGTTTGGAGACTATCCAGCGAGTTGAGTTGTATATAGAGTAGAGCGTGTTTAAACCTGTGATCGGAGATGATCGTGCCCGTTACTGTCACGCCACCAAACCCGTTTTCACCAAAGCTCATCCCATCGATCGCAAAACTGGGACACGATGAGCTCTTCCTGGTCGAACTACAAGGGATGCTTGACGTCCAATGTCCGGACTCGACAGCAAGGGATGGACAGCTCATTGGGACGCTGAACACGACGGACATGGTCAGTGGACAGTCACGTTCTCGCCGGCACGACTTGATCTGTGCTTGCTGATCAGAATAGACCAACGCTCCTGATCGGACACCATCTGCTCGAAGGCAAGGTGGTCAGTCTTCCGAAACCCCTTGGGGTCCTTCAAAAGCATGTTCGGAACTCCGCCTCTGCCACTTCCGCAGCGCCTTCTGAGGCTGATGGTGGTGATACAGAGGACGGAGGCGAGGACGAGAAGGAGGAGGAATGGAACAAGCAGGTCCGATGGGACGTGGCAGCGGTGGTGAAGAAAAAGATTGTGTTCTCGAAGCGACCCATGCCTATCGCGAAGGCGAAACCTGCGAGCACGACTTCTGCTCGCAGGTGATGCAGGCGATGCTGCCACTGGTTGAACTTGAGCGCTGGCTGCGTTGGGAACACGATGCGGGCTCATGGCGACACTCGCTTGACCCACGCGCTTTCATTCCTCTCCACCACGGCGACCTTGTTACTTTCTTTTCTGTTGATGTTGGGGTCGAGGTGCTCGTCGCCGCTGCACGGAGCGTACCCCTACGAGTACGCCGAGTGCGACATTTTGTTCAACTGGCGCTGTCACTTTTTGCTCGTGTCGTAATTGTACACCACTCAAGTCGAGGTCAGCTCGTGTCAACCAAAACGTTTTCTCAACGTTGCAATGAGGGCCTGATAATTTTACGGTTTTCCTTCATTCTCAGTGGTGGGCAGCTACCAGGTCTGGTTAAAACGGGCATCCGAAAGTGCCCTGTCCTGATCAGACCCCCCCTCCTCCTTCCTTTCGATCGCCATGTTCCCTGTCAGAGAGACGGGTGTACCGCTCTATGCAGCCAAGCTGGATCGGTACGGCGAGGTCAAGGACATCCCACCAGTGAGCGACGTCCATTCCTAGATCCGCTTGTCCTCGTCGACTCATGTGTCCGATCTCCAGTCGTCGATCATCCGCCTCCTGGGCACCAACTCCGCCCCACCAGACGACCAGCGGGAGGAGGTCCGAAATCTCCTCGTTGAGCCCAAGGCCGAGCTGCAGGCGGTCGAGGACGACATCAGCCGTCTGCAGGCGCGCCTCGCCGACATCCAGCGCCGGAAGCACGAACTGACATCGTACGTCGAGGACCTCGGTGCGCTGCTCTCACCGATCAAGCGGATGCCCCCCGAGATCATGGCCCGCGTGTTCGACTTTTGTGGCGACATCCACGTGCGGGGCCCACATTGCGAGCCCAGCCGACGTGCACCACTCCTCCTGGGGAGCGTGTGCCGCAGCTGGCGCGCACTGTCCCTTGCGTTGCCGAGGCTGTGGACGGCACTCTACCTCGACCTTCCCACCTCGGGCACGCTCGATAAGCAAGAGGAGATCCTGCATGCATGGATCCAGCGCTCACGCCCTTTTTCCATTTCTCTGTGGCTATGGAACGACTTTCTGACCGACGACGTCCCTGCGAGCTTCCTCCGCCGGCTGAGCGGAGTCATCGGGGACAATGCAGATCGCTGGCGTGCCATCTTTATCCACTTCCCCGCTGCGCCACGGGACTGGGACTGTTTCAGTGCGCTAGTGCGCTGTCAGATGCCTGCGCTCGAGGAGCTCGAGATCTCGCCGCAGTGCACGCCGTGGGCGCCGTTCAGACCCGAGTTCCTACCACGGCTCAAGGAGCTGCAGATACCAGCTGGGGCGATGCCCGATAGCCACCGCACGTTACCCTGGACGCAGCTGACACAACTGACGCTCCGGGGAGGATACCGACCGACCGACATTGAGGAGCTACTCGGGATCCTCACCTGCGCACCGCTCCTCACGCACCTCCACGTTGAGATCACACAATACAAGTGCGAGACCAAGTTTGAGCGGGAGCGTATCGCGATGCCGTGCCTGACCACGCTCGTGCTGGTCACGATCAGCAGCCACGAGGGATGCATCAGTCATCTTATGGATGCACTGACGACGCCTGCGCTGCGCGACTTTCAGTTGCTGACGCGGGTGTGGGACACGAGCCGCATGGCGACGAGCTGGAGCCACGACAGTTTTTTAGCACTCCTCGCACGGTCGAGCTGCTCGCTCAACCACTTTACGCTCACCGCTGTGGATATCTCGACGGTGGAGCTACGCCAGGTGATGGAGCGTTGTCCGTCTCTGGTACTACTCAAGTTGAATGGGATGGATGTGCCGCGCCTGGTTGCGCCACTGCTGCAAGAGATGATCCACGAACCGGAGCAGGATCGCAAGCTACCGCTCGCACCGTGGCTCAAGGCGATCTCACTCAGCTGCGAGTCGATGGGGGCATTGGACCAAGAGATTGACGACACAGGGCTCACGTTTGAGGAGGCGTTTGCGAGGCTTGTGACGTCTCGGACGACTAGACGGGAGGTCAACAGCAAGGTACTGAAACTCAAATGGATTCATTGGACGATTTGGTGGGAATGGTACCGGTACCAACCACCAGTGCAGGGACATCCGCACCCTGAGCTGGAGAGACGACTCTCCAAGTTGTGTGCGGGCGAGGTGGATGTGGGTGTGTCTGCAGCGATTTACAACAAGTACAAGCGAGTCTCGTGACTATAATCATACAAGGATACTTTACACAAGTAGTGGATATATCTCGACATGTGACCAAGGCATAATGACGTACATCACGTAATGACAATAAGTTAATTGAAGCCGTCAAAGTGGCCCTTGAGAATGCGCTCTCCCATGGGAGATGGCGCACGGCGAGGACGCTCAGAGATGGTGGCCGAGCGTCTCGTCTTGCGGTTGTGCAGGACATTGCTGCCGTTCGATGGAACCGTGTTTTGAGGATGGGTGGGCTGGGGCATATCCCCTACCGGAGGCTATGGATACGTCAGATTGGCGGGTACAAGCTCAGGGGGTATACACACCTTGGGACGCTGACTCAGAGAGAGTCGTCTGAGGACGTTGACACCACGCTCGTGATGGGCCTCTGGGACAGGGGGAGGAGGTTGGAACCGACCAGCAATGCTAGCACGGCGCGCGTGTGGTATGTGTTTGGCCTCTTCAGTGGGCTCGTCTGGTGTCACATAAGACAAGGATGCGGACAAGATGGGGCGATAGATACCTTCGAGGACGGGAGGGGCAAACCCACGAAAGGGGAATGTTGGGGACTGTGACAGAAAGTAGAGGATGGGAGAGCTGGAGGAGACAGAGATGGGGGTGTTTGGAAAGTTCTTTGGAGGGGTGGGGAGTGGTGGAGAGGAAGTCGGGGAGTTGGACGAGTCGGAGGAGAAGGAGGTGGAGCGGTGACGGAGGTTGTCGGTGGCGATGGGGATCGGCTTGGAGTGGTGCACGGACTGGTCCATGACGGGGAAGGGGCAAAAAGAGACGGGGGGGGGGATGATAGCATATTATCTTATGAAACTCCGACATGGCAATTCCCGGTCATAGCACGTGTTCATGTCCCCCCATATGTTTTTTTTTCCCCGGATGTCTTACGTTGATGCCATCACGTCATCCATTGTGGCAGCCTTGAAACGTGTATTAAATCGTTGCTAGTACGAATTAAAAAGAGGCAAGTAAAATGAATGTGTAGCAATGAGTGTGGTATCAGGACTCAATCTAAAAAGGCGAGTTCGCTCAATCTGCGACTCTCGGCGTCTGCAATCCCCGTCGTCTCCTTGATGATGCTTCCGATGCTGTGGATGGTCGGGCTGATGGCAGTTCGTGGGGCTTGGCCGATACTCGCATGGTCTGCGCTCGAGAGCGTGCTCGTGCTCGCACGCCCAATGCTATCCGTCATCGAACGACGCAGGTTCGTGAGCGAGTGGGTCCCAAACCGGGTCAGGGGCGTGCCAACAACCTTGCGCGACCGATGACCCGAGTCGGTCGTGCGCCTCCGAGAAGTGGGCACGCGACCACTGTCCTTTTCAGGGACAGGGGGGGCATGGTCCGATTGGGACTGCGACTCGGATGTCGAACCAGGGCAGTGTGACGAAAAAGTGCACGAAGTGGGACTCTCCACCAAGATCGGGGACAAGGGTTCACCGGGCGGACCAGACACGATGATGGGTGGTGATGGGATAGATAACTGCTGCTCTTCATGCAGCACTTCGAGGTGCGATGGAATGGACAAGGGGGGAAGGGAGCTGCAGAGCGAAGGTCTGCCCGCAACAGGGGGATCCCCCGGGTGCGGTAACGTTGGGGTGGACTTGGGACCAGCTCTCAAGTAGGGGGATGCATGGGGACCACAGTCTGAATCGCTGCTCTCAGAGTATCGGTTAACGGCCAGCCAGCTGTCTTTGAAGCGTTTCGCTTCGGATGATCCGTTGAATGTCACACTAGCCGGAGAAGGAATAGAGCCGAGTCGCTCGTCTGCCTCGCGCTCCTGCTCGCTAAAGTCTTTACGGGGAGGGCGGAGACCGCGCTCGCGAAGAGCAGCCTCTCTGTGCTCCTTGGAGACAAAGCTGTTGGGGAGTGGAGGGGCAGTCGCCCTATGTGTAGGCGTGGTTACGGCTGACAGGGTTCGGGTAGATGGTCGAGAGCGTAAGCTGTCAGGGATGGAAATATTGAGTTTCGAGGTCACACGGCGGACCAAGCTCGGTTTGGGGTTGGAGCGGGGTACATCAACAGCATCACTGAGGGGGGGGGAGAGTGTGAGATCAAGGGGGATAGATGGAAATGAATGTGGGGTATGACCTCACGACGCCGCGCATCAAAGATATCTTGCGGGTGGGTGCCTTGTCAAAGGCGAGGGCGATGTGGGTGTCCTTGAGGACGAGGTGGGGTGTACCACGCTCCGGGGACGAATCGTCGCTGTCGATGGGTTGGCGGAGACGGAGACGGAGGGGGAAAGGGTGCGGCATTGTGGAGCAGAGGCTGACGGTTGGGGTATAAAAGGGAGGTGTACAAGGTCCGAGGCAGACGACAATCGTTGCGAGGAGGCCCTCATAAATTAAACGGGGCGAATCTCATGAAACACCGCCCAGTCGATCAGTTGACGATGCCCACCGAGTTCGACATCCTCAGGCAGTCCCACAGGTCAGTCCAGTACGATCATCATCTCCATTGCCCCGCCTCATCCCACACACAGGTTCCTTCGCGACGACGACGAAACTGCGCGGGGATGGGACGAACAACTCGCTAAAAAGTACTACGACACACTCTACCGTGAGTTTGCGATCTGCGATCTCAAGCACTACAAGTCTGGACATGTACGTCGTTTCGTGCTGCTACTGCATCCCACCCCGTTCACCACTACCCCAGTTTGCACTGCGCTGGCGCTCAGAGTCAGAGGTCCTCGACGGAATCGGCGAAACTTTGTGCGCAAACACCCGCTGTCGTACTCACACGCATCTCTCGACCCTCGAACTTCCATTTGCCTACGAAGAGCACGGAGACCACAAGGAAGCGCTCGTCAAGGTCGTCCTCTGTCCGAGATGTATGCGGAAGTTGATGTGGAAGAGAAGGCGTGAAGGCAAGGCCCAGGCAGACGAGCGTCGTCGATCTCGTCTAGCGTAATTTAAAAGTCCGTTGTTTCTGTACCATGCAACCAGCGGAGAGGCAGGACATTCACAAGTCCTGTCGCGCCATTGAGTCCCTCCTCGCTGTCCTCACAGAGTACGGCGATGCTACCACTGCCTTGGGGACGAGCCAGAAAAAGCTTGCGAGGTCACTCAAGGACGTTGCAGCCTTGAAAATAAATGCCCAGTCTGCAGGTTCGTCCACCGTCGCGTCTCTCTCTCTCTTGATTATGCATTGATGTGCACCAGCCAACGCGTTTGGCGCGACTGCCGCCGTTCTCGAGACACTCGCAGACGTTGACACCAAGTTTGCAAAACTGGCAGAGAAGGAGTCGCACTCTGTCCGCACAGAGGTCAAGAAATGGTTCAAGAAGCTCGCGGTCAGTCCTTTTCTGTCCATCGCGAATCGACTCAATCTCGGTCTAGAAGGAGGAAAAGGCACACGACGAGCGCATGGACGAGTCCAATGCCCGCATCAAACAAGCTGGTAATACACACTGCTCCCGTCCGTCCGTCCGTCCCTCACCTCTTTTCTCAGGTCAAGCGTACGAGAAAAAGTCCAAGAAAGGGACAAGGGATGCCGGCGAAGAGCATGCGCGTTATATCAATCTGCTCAGCGTCATTGGCCCCGAAATGTCCCAGGAGAAATAGTACGCCCCCATTTCTCTCCCAGGCGCTGACGTGACGGATCGCCTCTAGTAACCATGCTCTCCACGTCACCCAGCAGCACACGCTCGTCACGTTCAACGTCGCCGCAGGTCTCGCCCGCATTGCAGACGCAGAATGGGCCCGTACTTGCGAGTGTGTGCGCCGCATCTCACCTACCATTGGATCCCTCGGGGAATGGCGCTCCCTCTGCGAAGGTGCTTGGACTGGCCCTCTTCCAGACGACCTCCCCGAGTTGTCCTCTGAAACCCAGCCATCCAGCCCCGTAGCAGCTTCAGACTGGGGCACACCGGCCCGTAGATCCCTGCCCGTCCCCCCTGTCACTAACCACAGCCCAGGATCAGTCTCTGTGTCCGCGGCGTCATTGCTTGATCCCCCGCGTTCACCGTTGACTCCAGCACATCAGATTCAGAACCAGGGCTCTGTCAACTCGATCACCACGCTATCCGCATTTCCTTTTCCCCCCACTCACTTTCCTGTGCCTCTGGTCATGAATGAAGCTGAATTACAACGACAGCAAACACAGCTCCAAACCCTTCCGTTTGCTGGCAGTCCCATCACTTCTCAATCACACGGCGCTGCGCCATCTGCTCCTGTCTTGACCGACTCTCCCCAACAGATATCTCTCCTCGATCTGCCAGGGTCGCCTGCCTCAGGGTCCCCGCAAATATCCGAACCACTCTCACAGCACACCCAAGACACGCGAGAACCACCTGCCACCGAAGCATTCATTCCTTCACCAGAGGCTGCGTCGGGAGGTGATCCGAAGAAGCCGAGACCCCCTTCCTTGATTGCTCGGGTTCCCCCTCCGTCAGCTAGCATCGCCAGACCAACATCGCCGTTTAAAAGGGCGGAACGTTCTCCCGCACAGAATGAATTTGGCGTTCACACGGACGGTGCAACCGGTGCATCCAAGAGTCACAGTGTTGATGCCGCGAAGAAGACCGTCGAACGTTCAGAGTCCGTTCATAGCTCCGGAAATAGTGTCGCAGCGTTACGCAACAGATACTCTCGAGCGGTTCGTTTTCTCCTTATCTACCGTCCACCCTTTACTCATTCACACTCCTGTTCCACCTTTATCAAGGTTGAAACATCGTCACAAGGGCCAAAAGATATTCCTCGATTGCAGATGAGCGTTTCTGAGATTGCATCTCGATACCGAGCAACCGATGAACCCATGTCGCCCCGACGAGCAGCATCTCCCATCGTAGACCGTTTCACCTCTGACCTTGTGCGCGCGCGGGAGTTGCCCATCGACGAGAACGAGATACGAAGACGCAAGCAGCGTATCGACGAACTTGAACTCAAAGAAAAGGAATACGAACTCCGCCAGCGCGAACGGGAACTCAACCAGCGGTCCCGCGATTTCGAACGCGACCGACGCCATTTCCTTCATTCTCGTCCTGAACCGACCAACGCAGCCGATGCACCCAAGGGCCCGAGGAACAGCCCCTTTCAGCACAAACGCGGTTCCCAGAGCGTCACACACGTCCACATTCCATCAACCGCGAGCAGCAGTTCAGGTATACCACCGCGTCCGAGCACGTCGCACTCGCCCTTGCCGACAAAGGACCATGCACCCTTTTGCGGTTGTGACACATGTTCTGTCAACAAGTACAAGGCGACAGATGTCACCCCGTCGCCGCGCGACCTGCGCCCACCTGAGCCGCCTATCCTTCTTCGGCCTGAGAGACCAAAGGGCTGGATTCGTCGGTTGAGTATGCCATCTGTCAATGTTGCCTTCTCTCTCGATGCCAAGAAGAGTGCGAGCGCAGTCAGTCTCAAGGCCGGTTTGCCCTTTCCCGCGGAAAACGGACGACTTCGAAAGCGAAGCTACGAGCAGGGCATCAGTAACCGTACTGTGGCAGGTATTGGCCGGTGAGGATGACGACATGAATATTCATTATACCTCTGTATTTCTTCGTCTTCTAATCATGATACCCATCTCGGTTGGATCTAGTTACTCACAACCTCGATAACGCACTGTTACATGTTAGGATTCGTTCAAGAATAATATTCGCATGAGATTCGCGAGTTGGTTTTGCAAGAATTGGGGTAACAAGGGCATCGGTATCGTTGACGACCACTCCCACTCCATTACTTTTTCTTCTTCTTCTTGCCTCCTCCTCCTCCTCCTCCTCCTCCTCCTCCTCCTCCTCCGCCTTTTTTGTTTTTCTTGGTCGTAAAGCCCCAGTCCTCCTCCTCTGCCGTTGGTTCCGTTGTGGATGGCTCTGCTGCTGAAGTTGGTTCCTCAGGCCCAGGAGTCTCTGAGACAGCGCCCGTCGTTTCACCTGCTGCATCTGTTGGGCCGCTCTCCCCACCAGGCGGAGGAACAGCTAAAGCGTCGGGATCACCAGTACCCTCTGGCACGGGCATCCCGTTGACTGCGCCCTCCAGTTCGGACTGTGGCTGCAGCAACGTTTGTTCCTCGCCAGAGGGCAGCCCCGGCGTCTCGGTCGACTGCACATCCGCAAGCTCAATATCCTTTTGCTCACCCCCTCCAAAGAGCGAGCTCATGCGTCCGAGTGTCTTGGACGACCAGCTGCTGTCCCCCGTCGTACTGCCGAATCCAAACGAGAGCGACTTGGCGCCGGAGAGTGCTTCACTCGCAAGGTTGGTCGAGGTCTGACCCCAGTCGTTCCATCCATACGACTGCGACTGCGTCGTCTCTTCTTGTTGCGTCTCGGTCGTTTCCGAATTGTAGAGGTCAAAGACGCTCCCACCTGTGCCGCCAGCGTCAGCGCCGGTCTCACCAATCTGCAAGTTCTCAAACGATTCCTGGGCCGCAGAGGTCTCGACCGTCTGTTCGGTTGTTTCAATGACCTCTGTGGTCACCCCTGTCTGTTCGATGTGCTCCGAGACGAACACTTCTGGGGGTATGGTATCGGCTGGGGTATGTCCGGCAGCGGGTACGTCTTCGGGAGCGACGTGTTGCGGGGGCTGCACATGCAGCACCAACCCATCAGGCGACTCTTGAGGCGCATCCGCAAGCGGGTCCACAAAAAAGGCTGATTGAGAGTCCGTCGTCGCGTCTAGTTTGCGGGGGACTGGGAATTCGCTGTGAGGCGTTGTGGGTCCGACAGACCGCGCTGATACCGGGAAAGGAGACGCAGCGGGAGTGACTGCCTTGGACTGGGACCCCCATACGGACGTGAGTGTCTGGGCAAGCTGTCCAGGGCTCTTGCCAACTGTCGTATCGGCGAGGTCGATGGGCGAGTTGGGTTTGCTCGTGTTCTTGACTCCCTTTCCTTTGGCCTTGCCCCTTTGCGCCGTAGCCACGACTGCGAGCTTTTCTCGCTCGGCCTGCTCCCGCTCGGCCCGTTCTCTTTCTGCCCGTTCCCTCTCGAACTGTTCTCTTTCTGCTTGCGCCCTCTCGAATCGTTCCCTCTCTGCACGCTCTCTTTCAAATCGTTCTCTCTCGCGCTCTCTCTCTGCTTGCTCTCTCTCAAATCGTTCTCTT
This sequence comes from Phylloporus aff. rhodophaeus, assembly GCA_038094475.1. Lineage (NCBI taxonomy): Eukaryota > Fungi > Basidiomycota > Agaricomycetes > Boletales > Boletaceae > Phylloporus > Phylloporus aff. rhodophaeus. The sequence goes on along the minus strand of JBBPUD010000005.1, from coordinate 99,905 downwards.
TCCGCCCGTTCTCTCTCGACATGTTCTCTCTCCGCCCTCTCAATCCTTGCGCGCTCCCTTTCTGTTTTTTGCATTCTTTCCCTTTCGAGCCTCTCTGCCTTTTCGCGTTCACGTTCGATTCTCTCTCTTTCAAGCCTCTCTCTCTCGGCCACCACTCGTTCTCTCTCTGCCCTGTCTCTCTCTGCCGCCACCCTGTCTCTCTCCGCATCCCGTGCTCGCCTCTCTTTTTCCACGTCCGAGCGAGACTGCGACGTGTACGCGCTCGACATTCTCGATGCAGCGGAGGTCCTTCGGTCACGCTCCACATGGGTGACAGACGAGGTCGTGCGCGAAGCGGAGCTGGACACGGTGCGCTCGTGCTCGTACTCCCTGCTGCGCTCCGTGTAGATGGACTGCTGGTACTGTTGAGCGTAGGCCTGAGGCTGAGGGGGCGGTGGAGCTTGCGGTTGCGGCTGGGGGAACGGTGGTGCCGGTGGGGGTTGCAGCTGGGATTGGTGGTAAGACTGAGATCGACCATGTGTGGATTGAGACGTTGAGACGGCGCGGCTGCGATTAGCCACATCCGTGAACGTCGCATCGAGTCGTCCCGACCCTTGTGGGGTCCTGGCACCAGATCCGATGGAGTCTTGAGAGTGAGTGCGGGATGGTGCGACGGATGCTGGACGTGATGGGGCGCGTGATGCAGGGCGAGAGGGGCCAAAGTCATCTTCGGAGAAGGTATCCGTCTCGTCTTCGTCCGCACGATGTCCACTTTCGCTGTACACGATGGACGCTGGGCCACTTGTGTGAAAAAATACGTCAGTCTGGATGAACTTGTCCAGTCCGGCCGAAAGAGAACGTACTACTTGGTGGTTCCCTGTCGGACGAAATGACCGATCAATGACGGGTCAGTGAAATCAGGATAAACACAACACCAACATTATCATTCCATTTGATGCGTGCTTTGAACTCCGTCAGACCGAAATGAATCTCGACACTGAAGACGATGGTCCAATAAGTCTTGCCATTCCTCCCAGACTTTGGTTCCGCGCTTCCGCTGAGTGGAGACAGATCTGCACGGACAACACAAAGGGTCGAGTAATCCTCTAACGAACAACGTCAGCTGCGAGGACCGACGACGACGGCATGAAATATGAATACCATGTTGTCGCAATATCCACGGAGGGATCGTATCGCCGCCGCGATAACACCATATCTCCACTTCAAACACAGACAGAGTAGACAGATTCGTCAGCTCCGTGCAATATTTGCGTGTGAAGACAGTTGATTCCTTGACTTTTACACCCTGTGCAGAGACAATAGATCAGAAAAGGGAAGTGATGAAACAAGGTGACACTAACCCTCGCGAGAATGCAGTCAAACGCATCGGGAAGCAGTTGTGGTCCAGAGGGGAGCTCACAGAGCCTCTCCTTTCGTGCAACGTGTTCCGAATCATTAGGGTCAAACTCCCGCAGATATTCCACCCCATACATAAACTTGGACACCCTTGCCGAGACGTGATGGTCACAGTAGAAGCCAAGAGCTCCATCTGCCACAGCCTTGGACCTAAATAGAAACGTATTGTGCATGCTCAGTGATCCGAATGGGAGAGCTAATAAAAGTGATGCACGTTTGATTGTCAGGTCGGCTGACAGTGATCTTCATGGAGGCGAGACGCTCTTGGAGCTGAGCGAAGAGCCAAGGGCTGGCAGCGAATCCCCCCACCAACCACACGGACTGCCGAGAATGAAGGGAGGCAGTTCCAAACGAGAAGTGGTAACACCCACTTTGATCACGCCCTGGGAGGCCACGACCTGAGCCTTGATTGAAGTGATGGCGGCTTGGATAGATGGCTCAAATAGCTCTGCTACCTCCACACTAAGCCATTGTGAGGTGAGAAACCCGCAGGGGGGAGCAGTTGACATACCCTGTGAGTTTGAGTTGGCCGCCTCGGACCCCTACATTCGCATCCTTGTCCAGTGGCGAACCAAAATGAACCCATTGGATGTCATTTTTATCACGGAATAGCCGTTTGGTTGTTTCATCGAATCGTTTAGTAATGTGGTCGATAGAGTCGGGGCTTCCGTATTTGGAATTCTTGAGTTTCTCTGGCTGTCTGTGAGCGTCGCCCGAGACTGTCAAGGATTGCCGTACCAGCGAGGAATTCTCTTGCCCTCCGACTCACGAAGACTGACCCTGCAAATATACCTGACAAAACCTGATTTAGTCACAGCGGTTCAGAATGAGTAGTAGACCAACAATCCGGCGGAGCAGCTTCCTCGATCACGAGCGGGTTAGTGCCACGTACGACATAGGAGCTGATGTCGAGCGTGCCACCGCCAGCATCAGCGACTAGGAAGCCATGTCTTGATGGATTCTACGGTAAAGGGAACAAATTCCGGGGCTGTCTCGGGGACATGAGAGGACACGTACGGAGAGGACGTCGGCGGCAAGTCCGCTCTGGACACACGCGTGAAGACTTGCTTCGCCTTCCGTGACAAACCGGATCCGCGCACGGCCTTCGTCTGTGTCGGAAATCAAACCGCCGTAGACCGCCGCACGACGCATCTTTGTTTGCTGAGCGCCTTCCCATCCGTTTGGGTGACTCAACACGAACTCGATCGTTTTTTCAACGGCCTCCCACAAGGCCTTACCGTTTGCGTGGGTATCGATGATGAAGCTGCGAGTGCAGACGAACAGGTAGCGCAGAAAGTCGCCGAATACATACACGGCGGATTTGTTTCGGGGAAGGGGACTGAGACGCATGCCGTTCATGCTGAGTTTCATGGACTTGGGTCTCAGACGAAGCTTGAAGCTGCGCAAAGGATCGGTGCATGCTACGCGATGGAGGAGATATGGCGTACAGCTCTGTTTTGATCCAGCACTCGTCTTCGGCATCGGAAGTGGATGCGTTGTCTGCCTCTGCGCCAGCACACATAACGTTTCCGTCTCTGTCATAGTAGAGAATGGATGGGATCTTGCTGTTGCCTGCGACATGTTCTTGGCCAGGAAATCTGCCCTGGGCGATGGGCAAGGACGTATGCTGGGTGGGGAAGGACGTACCTGGTGACACCGTATATCTTTGGTATTTCGCCTGGTTCGAGGATTGCATAGGATACACCGCTAAAGGTTGTGCCGACGTCGAGGGCGATGACGAGTGAGCGCGTGTGCCCTGTGTAGGGCTTGCGCATGTCTGACGCGGACTTGATCATGGTGCCAGATGAAGGGACATTAGAACGTCGGATCAGAGCGGTGAGAGCGCTGCAACGAGGCAGCCTCGAGGCAAGTCCCCCCCCCCGTCCGACGTATCTTATTATTTAACTCGCTAGTGACTTGATCACTGATTATCGTCTCAGATGCTCCCTGTCACTAACTTCCATCTCAGAGACCTCTACGAAACGACAGTCGAGTTCTTTGCCCTCCGCAGTCCCTTCCGCCCCTCCACCACACCCTCCGACGTCTCCGACGACGGCGAGGACCACCTCCCCCTCACTCCCCGCGATCTCTCGCCCGTCCCAGACCCCGTAGACAGACTCCAGAAGGAGTGCGCTGATCTCCGCGTCAAGCTGCGTGCCGCACAGCGTTCTCACTGTCCTCGTGCATGTCCTTGTCGTTCCATCGGCGCTTCTGCTGCTGCCTGCACTCTCTACACCATGCGACGCGAACACGACAATGCAAAATCAGAACTACACCGCTCCCAACTAGACCTCGCACGCCTGGAGGAGCGTTGCAGGCTGCTCGAAAAGACCGTCAAGGACACCAGAGACCTGCTCAGGACGCGCGAGCTCGAGGTCGACACCCTCAGAAGGGACAGGGAGCGGCTCATCGCCGACCGTCATACGCGGGACCGACCGCCCTCTGTCACCCTTGACAGACGGCGCAGCCAGGACGTGATCCGCCGTCGTTCCAACTCCTCTCAGTCCTTTCTCTCCCAACAGGTCCGCCTCAGTGCAGACTGGTCCGACCACCACGACGCCGAGACGACCTCTCAGGCGAGTGGCAGTCACCGGCGCATCAGTGACATCGCTGCCGACAACATCTCCACCGTCTCAGAGGAGGAACGCGCACAGGCGAAGAGCATGGAGACCTTTCTCACCAAGACCGACCTCTGGTCTGGCGCACAAGTCATCCAGGCTGTCCAGGACCTGAATTCAGAGATTCTGCAGTTTGCGGCCTCCGCTATTGAGTTGTGTACCTTTGCGAAGCAGCGTCCCACCCAGACAAAGATGTCACAAATCCAAAACGACGTCTCCTCTCGGCTCGGTTCGTCTCTCACACGTTCCCTTACTTCTCGGGACCACTCCCAAGATCCGATGCTGGTCCAGTTTGCCTTGCAGGGCTGTATTTCGTACTGCATATCCCGGGCCCTGTCATCGTTTTGCATCGGTTACCAATCCAAGGCAAACATTACGCTTACACAGCTCTACACGCACATGTTCCAGTCGGGTGCGTGGTTTCATTCTAATCGCTCCACCCTTTCGTAACTCATGTCACGTTCCAGAGCCACAGCCCACTTCGTCCCGGTGGAGATCATTGGCACACAAGCATATACAGGAACTGCACCCAGAGCTAGCAGATTACGCTGTCAATGAGATGACAGAGACAATTTTTCGATGGTCGTTTGATCTCTTCCTCGTCTGTGGGAGCACCAGTCCGCAGTCTAGTCCGTCTTCTCGTGAGGCTTTCCGGACGCGGTTTGGTGCCCAAGTCATGTGTATCTCCAAATCCGCCTGCAGGATAGCGCGCATCATCAGGGAGGAGATCATGTCGACAAACTTTGAGGTCGTTGGCGCAGATAGCGGCCGGGCATTCGATGCGCAGGAGATGACGGACGCGTTTGGGGACTATGGGGTTCCCAGAGGTGCGGTGCTTTGCACGACCGAGCTGGGTCTTCGATGCTCGACGCGCAAAGCAACCACGGAACCACGGGAAGAAAGTGTAGAACGACGACTGTTGCTTCGACCAAAGGTTATCCTGGAGTCGGCGATGGACATGCTTGACCAACGATGACAAGGCCACGTCTCGATGGGATTCAGATAAAAAAGCTGGTTCTTCAACGCCTGCTATACCACTACCATTGTACTTTATCACAACACACCATTCCACGGACCTTTCATCATGCAAACCCCATTATTTATTGGGTCTTTTTGTTCTCACTACCGCCATGTACTTGACTTTATATTACACTGAAGTACACGATAACCCTACTACGACCACATGCACACGAAAAAGCACCTTCACAGGCCACTGAGTCTCCCCAAATCCATCTTGGATCACATCCATGAAGACTCCACCGGTATGTGTCCAGTTTCTTTCCCCTTCGCCACTCAATCGGCCAAGGGGGCCACAGGGCCCACTCTTCTCGCAAGGATGCCCGGAAGCAGGAGCGGATAGACCGCAAAAAACGTAGAGCGGACCACTTCTCGTCGAGCAGGCACCAAACTGAGGAGGAACCCATCGCTCCCCCTCCCCCAAAGCGGAAGAAGACAGTCCACTTTGCCGACGAGGTCGAGATCGCAAGCCCTCCTCTGCCAGACAAGAGTCATGGCGTGCGGGCGCGTGGTCCCTTGAAGCTTTCCGATGTGTCCAGATCAGGGCTGACAGCACTCGAGAAGCTTGCTTCACAGTCAACCCGCAAGGCTCCCAGACCTTCGACCCGTACCCCTCGATCTCGAGAAGAAGCAGAAGAGGACGCGTATATCGCATATCTAGAGGCTCAGTTGGGGTATACGAATGGGGGTCAGCGCAGGAAGGGAGACGAGGACGACGGGCTGGGTGGTGGGTCTCCATAAGCTTGGGATACCCGAGTATGGACGTGCTGAAGCGTGCACTTAGACTTGCTCGACTTTGCCAATGGGCTCGAGGTCTCCCTCCTGCGTGCTGATAAACAGTTTGACGCCAACTCCGGCCTAGAAGGCGATACTAGGAATTCACCTGACGAGGATTGCTTCAACGCAGGACAAGTAGTAACTAGCCAAAGCGAAAGTGTCTCGACAGACGGCGATGGCGACAACGATAACAGGGTCGAGGTTGAAGAATTGGACGACGACGAATGGACTGGTTTTGACACGAGTGACAGCAAAGAGTCTCAACATGATCGGGCCGCCGAGGACACGATCAGCAAAGGGCTCGAAACACGATCGTCGGGTATGCATCGCATCACAGACGAGAACGATAATAACAAGTTTACAGAACGATACATTCCCCCTGGCTTGAGGAAGGACATGGGAGGAAGTGAAGCAGAGGAAACGGTGAAGCTCACTCGTCAGCTCAAAGGCTTGATCAACCGGTAAGTCACGCAATCGGGTCTGTGGCCAGCTCGCCTCATCTTTCCGTGTTCAGCATGAGCGAACAAAACATTTCAACAGTGCTAGATTCTATAGAAGATGTGTATCGCAAACATCGTCGGCATGGTTCGCATTTGCTTCAACAGGTTACATCCCACTAATGATTATACAGACGTAACGTCCACCTTGACTGCCTTGATGATCGATGGCATATCTTCCCATGCGATGCTTCTCGACTCGTTTGTCGTCTTGCACGCAGCGTTTATCTCCAGTTTGCATAGACTGATCGGCGTCGAATTTGGTATGAACAGTCGTCGGACTCCTCGTACACTAAACTCAGTTCTTCCTCATTCTAGCTGCCTTTGTGGTCCAGAGCATTGTATCAGCTTACGAACGTCGTCTCCGGGATTATGAAAGTGGCATTACTGATGCTACACATTCCGAAGAGCGAGGCAAGGAATGCTCCAATCTCATCATCCTCTTATCAGAGCTATACAATTTCCAAGTGATCTCTTGTGTTCTCTTGTACGACATTATCAAAGATTTACTTGGCAAAGCATTGTCAGAGCTCCGAGTCGAGTTACTGTTGAAGATCCTACGCAGTAAGCAAGGGTATTATGGCTTTCTTCCATGTATTGACCTTGGCAAGGTTCTGGACAACAACTCCGGCAAGACGATCCGTCAGCACTCAAAGACATCGTTGCTTTGGCACAGTCGAACATTGCAAACCAAGGCGATAACTTGAGGTAACCTCTCTCTTCGACCGTTCACGAGCATTGTTTGACACGAGCACCACCAGCTCGCGCACCAAGTTCATGATCGAGACCCTCACTAATCTCAAAAACAACAAGATAAAGAAAAGTGCGACACAACATCAGGGGGGGGATGCCGTCGAACGTATGAAGAAGTTTTTGTCAGGTCTTGGTAAGAAGCGACATGGTGAATCTTGTTACAATCTCCCTTCTTTTTTGAAGTGACACGAAGCCATTAGCTCAAGCGCACGAGGCACTTCGTGTGTCATTAAGTGACCTCCACTCCGCGGAGACAAAAGGTAAATGGTGGTTAGTCGGTGCTGCGTGGGGGGGTGACCCTCTCGTCGACCAGCAGCGTGGCGCCGCTGCAAAGCAGAGCAAGGTCAATGTGGTGGACCTCAATAACACAGCTCTCGTGAAACTTGCGCGAAAACAGGGGATGAACACAGATATCCGACGGAGCGTGTTTGTTGTTTTGATGAGCAGCGACGTACGTGCTGTCCTTGTTCGTTTAGGGTGTTCTTTTTATTGTTGGGATCACCTAGGATTATCTGGATGCTTGTGAGCGACTGGCACAACTGAATCTGTCGGAGGTGCAGCAACGCGAGATTGTTCGCGTCGTTCTTCATTGCTGTGGCAACGTGCGTCAATTTCAGTTTCTCTGATCCAAGTTCAATTGGGCTGAGGATTGCGACATAGGAAAAGTCGTATAACCCGTACTACACCCTCGTTTGCCAGCAACTCTGTCAAAGGTCGCACGCGTATAAAATTACGCTTCAATTTTGCTTGTGGGATTTCCTTCGGGACCTCGGTGAGACGGGCGTAGGGGGAGCCGAGGTCATCAAGAATCTCAAGGACGATGATGATCGGTTTGAGGTCAAGTCCATCTCATCGTCACGCATCAAGAATATGGCGAAAGCCTACGGATGGTGGATTGCAAAAGACTGCTGCTCCGTCACTATTCTGAAGGTCTGTTCGAGTCAGACGTCTTACAGCGTTTTTGGCTCATCCATGCGTGTAAAGCCCGTCGACTTTACCATCCTCAAATCGCAAACCAAGGAGTTCCTCCGCGAACTCTTCATGCATATATTCATTGCTAGTCAGGCATCATCGCCTATACTTGCCGACGACGCCATCGGTCAGACATCTCGCAATCGGGGCGCTGTCGAAGAGGTTTTTATCAAGGCAATTAGGACAGAAAACCTGGGTCTTGGGTTGATATTTTTCCTCTCAAACGCATTTAGGGGAGAGGAGGGATTAGTCAAGTGGGCGTCTACTGTAGCAAAAGAAACGCTGCAGGCTGGGATGGACGAAATTCCGAGGCTCTAGTCAATACAGACTTCATGTTCTCGGCACACGGATTACGAAAAGTGGTGTATTTGGACCTTGATACTGAACGGAACCCCGCTGAGCGATATAGACGGCCATGAGTATCCGCGACCTTAACCAAGGGACCTTTGAAACGAGACAGTCGTATATGAACTTCCGCTACACCCTCCAAACGTAAACTGTTTGTAGGGGATGCTTCCCCTTTTCGGATTGTTAGAAGGTCTCCGAACTTGACGGGGTTGGCTACACGTACTTGTAATCAAGGCAGCCCTTGTTTGCGATTCTCCGAGTCAACTCATCCTCGGTGAAGTTACATGCTGTATGAGGTAAATTTGTGACCAGGAGTTGGGAGAGTGTCGCCCACAAGTCATTAGAAAATGGCCACCTGGTTTGAGTAGCCTGATAACTCGCCGGACATACCCTTGAAGCGGCGCAATCCCTTGTTCATCCTTGTCCATGAGCGATATCGCATCGTACGTGCCCTTGTCCAAGATGAGATCCCAAACCCCGTCGTTTGTCCTCTCGTTCCCCGGTGGAGGGATCAATGACTCCGGATTTAGAAAGTCACACACAGCAAATGTGATGTCCGTGTGTGTAGGCGCCTCATTGTGTTCGTTCCGCTGCTTAGCGATCGCGGTAGACAGGTCCACTGAGCCCTGACTGTAATCAATCCCCGTCAATCGCGATGGGTCGTAACCGGCTTCGACCAGCGCAAAAAGAAGATGTCCGTTCCCCGTGCCTACGTCGAGAACACACGGCCGAACGGTCGGAGGAACGTGGGTCGAGGCCCAGGCAACCATGTTCTCTACGGGTTCCTCGCCGAACCTGATGGATGATGGCATGGGAGAGCGGTAAAGAGCAGGACGCAGGCCACGCACCACACCTCGCCTTCGAGTCCGCTTTCATAAAAGTGGGCGAGTTCGTCCGAGTAGCGTTGATCCCAGCTGTTTCGGATGGCGTGGTTATGCTCGGGCGTCAAGAGATAGAAGGCCCTCACTGGTCCTTGGTTCCAAGCAGGGATGGCTCGAATTCCACTGTACTCATCGTAGATCAAGCGAGTCAATGAAGATTAGTCAGCGTACAAGTGAGAGTGGGGAATAGTATTCTAATGCGATGGGTTTGTATGGTACAGGACTGAAAAGTAGGATTAAACGAGGTAAACCGGACTACTGTTCGAGTTACTCACCAGAATGACGAGTTACCGTACATTCTCATCGCTTCCCGTCCGTCTTCTCCAGCAAATCCTTTGCCTCGTTGATTTTACTTGCGAGGTAAGGCGAACCGCCTCGGTCGGGGTGGTTGGCCAACATGATTTGGCGGTGGGCATCCTTGAGTTTATTACGGAGTGTAGACCCGTCTCTGGAGGGGAGGATAAACGACCAACCAAGGCATGAAGTGGACAGCAACGACGCACTTTAACCCGAGGATTGCGATGGCTTCCTTGCGATCCATTTTCGCCTTGAACCCTCCCCGCACCCATTGATCTGCCGCTCTCCTTCCAATGGCCCCGCTCCGAATGAGGTGTCTGCCCACCAGTGCGGCCGTCACTGCACCGAGACCGACGATGACAGGAGTTGCCATGTTCGCTGGTAATGAGTAGGTGACCAAGTGACCGCGTGCACGTGACCACTACACATGGAAGTCGCGGATGACTTCAAGCCTCAAAGCTTCGCTTCAAACAGCGTCACCATATCAACCTCTTGAAACTAATGCTGGGTCTATTGCGCGGATCTCTCAACGCTGCGGCGCGGGGTAACGACCGCTAGTGACTTCCAGTGCTTGCTGTACCGATGAGCACACCAATTCCCTTCTTTGACACATCTAGGCGGTGCGCTTGTTTTCTCAGGATGCAATAAAAGAAACGCGCCAACGCGCCAACTTTGCTCGTAAGCCCACCCCCATCCTCACGGTCATGCCGCTTGCGCTCACCCAGAACTTATTTCTTAATGACTCTACGACTTTCACGGTTGCAAAATGCCAAGACGACGCTGTGAACGTCGAGTACCTCCAGCCGCTGCTGGACTCGGCACTCGCAGATCGTGTTCTTGGCATTTCTGCCACCTACGACACGACCTGTCGGCTCTCTTCAATTGCTTTCGCCACAATTTCGTATGTGCTTGTGGTGAACATATCCCGGTCTACACGCCACAATTTTCAAGACGCGAGACAGCGACGCATCGCTAAAGGCAAAAGTCTTCTTCAAGACCGCCTTCTTGTGAACAGCAAGTTTCACAAGTATGCTTTTATGATGGATCAACTTGCCGTTGCTCTGTACTTGGACCTATCCATCCGTATTAGTGATGCGGTGGACATGATTTCAGTGACGACCGATGGCAGGCACTCCCTGCAAGCGCTGATGAATGCAATGGGTGGAGAGCTGGAGCTTGAAAAGAAGAATGTGCAGTCGCTATTCTTTGACCATTCAAAGTCGTCGGGGATGAGTGCCACGGTCAGTGTGGCCCTGAAAGCATGGGCTGCTTGTAAAGCCGCCACTCTCCCTCTCATGTCTCCGCGTTTCGCCGATCTCCCCAGAATCGACACAATGGCCATCCCAAGAGTGGTGCGGTGCCTATTCATCTCAGCATTGCCATTCTGACTTTCGATACACATATTCTAGCGCCTTCTTGCTTTAGCAACCATTTCCCGACACCAAGAGCGTCTGGAGGCTTTAAAACCAGTCACAACCAAGAATGATGTAAACCATCAATTCACTATGAAGAAGGATACTGTCAAACTTTTGTGTGAACGTTTTCCTACCCGCATCAAACAGTCAAAACATCAGGTTTATTGATATTCTACCTTGTATGTATAGCTGAATGTGACTGTTGCGTAGGTCATCCAGATTGAAATAGAGGGGAATAATACTACGACTCAGGTCACTGGCCGAACCTGCAGAGTTTCTGGCCGCAGCGCACAAATTAATGTCAATCAGCCGATTAGTGGCGACAAAATTATCTCCGTGACAACCATTGGAAAAGATGATATCACTTGTGCTGATTCCGCTCGTCAGGATATCGTGCTTGAGACCCTGCAACGCAGGACGAATATTTTCTCAAACCCATTTTTCCAGGCGCTATGGCTCCCAAATGAGCGTGTAGAGTGGCCCAAGATCCAAGGGCGGAAGGGATCTCCCCCTGTGCATTTCTCCCGTGAACTCAATCCCTCTCAGCATACAGCTGTCCAGAGAATCTTGTCTGACAAGGACGGTGATCGGGTCGTCATGATTCAAGGTCCTCCAGGAACCGGGAAAACGACAGTGATTGCAGCCTCGGTCATCAGTCACGATCACACTGATTCCTCCCAAAACATTTGGATCGCCGCACACTCGAATGTCGCAGTCAAGAACATCGCCGAAAAATTCATCAAGGAAGGATTTCTAAAGTTCAAACTCCTTGTATCCAAGGATTTCCATTTCGATTGGTGTGTTGTTGCCCCACACGAAGTCTCGTTCTGACAAATGTTAGGCACCAACATCTCTACGAGGATCTTGAACCGCATCTCATCCGTTCGGATGGATTTCCAAAGTCCATCGTTGGCGCAAGCAGGCTGCTCTGTGATTCCAAAGTGATTCTCTGCACCCTGAGCATGTTGTCCAACCAATTCATCGGCCCATTCCTGCACATTGTCCCCCCGGAAACGATAATTCTGGACGAAGCCAGTCAAATTGAATGCGGGGGCTATCTCCCAGTTTTTAACCGTTTTCGTTTGACGCTGTCAAAGCTTGTCTTCATTGGTGACGACAAACAATGTGACCCTTCTCTGTTAGTCAACTGTTTCGTAGCTGACGTTTCCCCAGTGCCACCGTACGGTCAAGAAGAGATCCCGGAACTGCGAAGCATTTTCGAATTTGCGCATCTTCGGAGGCAGGCATTATTCCTTGACACCCAGTGTTTGTGACCCACTTCGGCTCCCTTACCTTTGTGTTGACGGGGCCTAGATCGCATGCCACATATTATCGGCTCTTTCATTTCGCAAAATGTCTATGGCAGTAAACTTTCGACTCGACATCAGTCCACTACCTCGAAGGCATGCCGTTTTGTCGATGTGAATAAAGGGCAGGAAATGAAAAATGGTAACAGTTGGATCGTAAGGTTATATGTCCTTTGGTCCTAATGGTTCTAACGGCCCTGGATAGAATCATGAAGAGGCACGTGTTGTTGTGAAGCTGGCTCGGATATACCAGTCAACAAACTTCCGAATCATTACTCCCTACGATGCCCAGAGGAATCTCATCGAGAAAAGCCTAAAATCAGAGAAGTTGTCGTGGAAAGACAAAGTTTTCAACGTTGATTCGTTCCAAGGTTCATTCTCAGGACTAGATATCATCCACAGAATGTGACCTTTCATTGTTAGGCAACGAAGACGACCATATCATAGTCTCTGTTGTGCGTTCCCGCAAGCCAGGGTTCCTGAAGAACAATCGCCGTACCAATGTAATGCTGACCCGCTGTAAAGAAAGCATGATTATTTGCTCCAGTCGTGCTTTTCTTTTTGGAGAGGCGTCTGAGACCTTGGTAGGCAAGCTGGCTGCCTTTGTCGATGGGAAGAACTGGATAAACGGAAGAGCACTCCTTCAGGAGCGCGCCATACCGCCTGGTTTTACTTGAGGAGACACATGTATGCGTAGCACTGTTTTGAATTGACACATTACTGGTAACGGGTTTGGGAGATGGACATCGTGGCTGTGTGATGGACTCCGCTCATCGATGGCCCAAGCCTGAGCCTCGTGGTTTGAGCCACACTCCTTGCATCCTCTCCCTCTCCCTCTCATACCTTTACTTTGAAGAAAACGTCATATATGCTCTCTCCTAGCCGCGTTATCTTCCAGAATCTCGTTGATGTCACTGGCAGCGACGGCAGGCTGGACGTCAGTTTGTTCAAGATGTCCACGTTGAACGAAGACCACACCGCTCTACGCACCCTCGTCGAGCGCAACGAGGGCCGTCCCCTCGGGCTGTCTGGCACGTTTTTGCCCAACGGCACGCTCCGTGTCCTCGCCATCGCTGACGCCACCGCTATCATCCTCATCGATTTCACTGGTGACAAGAACAACGGACGCGCTAGTTCGTCAGACTCTTCTTTGACTACTACAGGACGTGATTATCTCTGCGATAACGTCTTGGGTCGCACTTGCGGCTTCCTCTATGCTTTCAACATGGGTCCCCTCGCACTCGCGCTGTGGCAAAGTCTCGATCTCAGAATCAAGCAGGCGATTGATGTCCAGTCCGCAGGTCCACCCACGACCCGCGCACCTCACGCCACCATTAAATTTGCTAACCAGGGAAAACTGAACGAGGGCAACGTCGTTCGCACGTTCAGCAATTTTGTATGCGAAAACCCCAACGATATCGCCAATACTGCCACTACCACGCCTCTCGCCCAGCGTGCTTGGGTTGCCCACTACATCTCGCAGTTATCTTCTATGGAGGATAGGCTATCCAACGTACCACCTATCGATACAACGAGACTTCCGGATACTGTGATTTGTTTTCTTTGGTTTCATTCTGCTTCGAACTGATGTTGGTCTTTAGCTTCTTCATTTCCTGGCGAAGAGCACTACAGACTCATTCCAAAGGGATCAACTCAAGCCAACTGAGGTTACTAGAACCTACCAAACATCCTTTGACGATGGGAAGAAGCAGCTTGGCGCTAAGGCTGATCGCTTTCAGAACAAAATTCGTAAGAGCGCGAGCCAAGTAAGTTTCCCACCCTTAATGTCCTGGCTATTCACACTCAACCTCTCATACAGAAAGCTCATATACATGTCTCTGCCCATGCTGGGGTTGGGGCCTTTACAGTTTCTGCTGAGATTGCCTCAGCAGGCAGTAACAAAGCTCAGCTGAAGACTGATGGCTTCTTGGCTGGGAAGTCAGTGGCATCTATCACCCTGATTGGTAAAGATGATCCCACACTTGCTGAGGTCAAGAGGGCCCAGGTTATTCTTATGGTTCTTCAGGGAAGAATCAGTGTTGATGGGGCTGACTTTAATCCATGGATCCACAAGATCTATCTTACCCCTGGAGAGGATTTTACATGGCCAGCTGATTGGTCTCAGCCAGCTCCATCCCATGTCAAGTTTAATCCTGACAAGATTCCACGTCCCCTTAACAACTCTCAGAAGAAGGCCATTAGATGTATGTTGGATCTTACAGACTCTTCTAGACTTGCCATCATCCAAGGTCCCCCTGGAACAGGCAAGACAACAGTTATTGCCTCCTTTGTTCTCACTGCAGTTAAAGCTGGAAGATCAGGAATATGGCTTATAGCTCAGTCAAACATAGCTGTCAAGAACATTGCAGAAAAATTGGCTATCTTTGAGGTCCTAAACTGGAGACTCTTGGTTTCTGATGAGTTCTATGCCTTTTGGTAAGTTCCTTGTCTTAATTTATTTTGCTTGTTGTGATTTCTTCTATAGGCATGAGCATCTGTATACATCTATCAAAGCCAACATCATCACTAGTGGTGAATTTTCTGGGAGGCTATCTGAGCTCCAAGGATGCCCAGTTATACTCTGTACTCTTAGTATGCTTTCTAGTGACATGTTGAGAAAGCAGGGTGTCTTTAGGAGAAATCCTCTTCACACTATTGTTGTTGATGAAGCCTCTCAGATAGAGATTGGAGACTATATTCCTCTCTTCTCTAACTTTTCTACTATCAGGAAAGTCATCTTTATTGGTGACAACATGCAGTGTAAGTTTTGTCTTTTTCTAGATTAGACCTTCTCTCAGGCACTGTATAGTACCACCACATGGCCAGGATGACATCCAGGAACTTCAAAGTATTTTTGAAGTCGATCATCTAAGGCAAAACTCTACTGCTGGTAAAAATCCATTCATCTTCCTTGATACTCAGTGTAAGTTTTATACACAATTCTGGATTTATGACTAATCCAGATTTAGATCGTATGCCACCTCAAATTGGCAACTTTATTGCCCAGACTGTGTACTCCTCTGATGACCCAGAGTCAGAACCCCTTCTCAAATCCAATGAACACCATTCCTTGGCAGAAGAAGAATCATTCCTTTGTCATTTTGTTGATATACCAGGTCAGCAAATATCCCATGGTACCAGTTGGAGGGTAAGTACAATATCCAGATTTTATTATAGATAACCTCACTTCCTTTTAGAACTTGGAGGAGTGCAAGGCCATCATTCAGCTTGCCTCCCTTTTCCAGGCACAGGGGAAAAACTTCAGAATTATCACACCTTATGATGCCCAGAGATCCCTGATAGAGGAAGAGCTCAAGAAGGCTGAGCTTGAGTGGGGAGACAAGTGTTTCAATGTAGATTCTTTCCAAGGTAAAGTTCATTCAACAGTTAGTTCAAGTACTAATGGTGAGGTTAGGAAATGAGGAGGACTATATCATCATCTCCCTTGTCAGGTCCAGGGACCTTGGCTTTCTTCAGGACAAGAGAAGAATGAATGTTATGCTCAGCAGATGCAAGAGAGGCATGGTGATCTTCACCAGCAAGGTATACATCAACAAGTATGCTGGTCCAGGCAAGTCCCTTGTTGGACAATTGATCTGCAACTACTATGAGAACCTGCCTTGGATTGAGGTGGGTGATTTGAGCAAGACACACTTTGTTTAAAGGCTAGCTTCTACTTTGCTTTCTTGATGTTCCATGCTTTCAAGCTTTTTTGGTCATGTATGTTGTGTTGTCAACTTGCTTTCTTGCTGTGTGATCCTGTGCTCTTTGTTATGTATAGCTTGTCATATCATGTATGATGTATAAAAATGGGGAGAAAAAGAAAAAAACAATTTAAAAGTTAACTCTACTAGCCTGTTTAAGACCTGTTTAAGACCAAAGAATCCTTGTAGCAAAGATTCATCACCAGTAATATACTTATGTATAGGTAGGGCCTCTATCACACAAACCAGTTTCTGCAATCTTCTTTCATCTACAGACTATTGTACAGAGGATACAAGCAATGGTACAGGTATTGATTGGCAAGTGTACATGTACTGTACCTTGAATTGTAGCTGCTGTTCCATGTTCACTTGAGACCCGAGTCGATCAACGACTGGGTGCAAATGGTTGGATATGTAGTACAACGAAGCACAAAAGAAGAGTTGTGGAAAGATGAAATTTTTAGAAAGACGAGTGGAAAACGAACGTAGGTAAGATATAAGCATGAATGGCCGTCGAACTTGCAAAGAGATCAGTGCACAAACGAGTGGGAGGGCCAACAGATAATTTGTTGATAGCGGAGATGCAAAGCGCAAAGAACGTCGGTGTTGGAAACACGGAGTCAGTGGGGAGCGAAGACAACGAGTGGGCACGATAATGCGGTGGTGAGCGAATGATCTAAGTGCGCAAGATATTAAAACCGTGAGCGTTTCGAAAGGAAGAGCGTACCTTAAATACCGCTCGAAGGAACGTGGGGAGAATGGCAATACATGGACAGATTGCGAATGGAGTAAGCCAGGATGTAGGAAGAAATGGCAAGCAGTGGAATCTAAATGAAGGTGCGTGAATTCCGTAGAAACGAAAACTGCGAAAATGATCATGACACAACCGTAAACATAAGAAATGAACGGAGAGATGGTCGGGAAAGTATATAGAATACATCACAGCAAGAGAAAAAAGACCGTGTGTGCGATGGCAAAAACGAAATAGACACCGGCATGGCTGAAAGAAACTTGAATCAGGAACTTGAGTAGAAGATTTACAAAGCATTGAACGAAAGATCATGTGAGCTGAGGAAACATTGAAAGATGAGCAATATGCAGCATGGGTAGATCAGACCGACGAATTCTAGCAAAGCACCTCAAGACTTCACGGACCAACTTAAGCGAGTTGAAAAGCGCTTCCTAGAGCTGGTGTCTCCCCATCCCGAGGCTGTGAATTTGCAACTGGACTGGGCAAATTACCATTCACACCCACGCTTCCAAAGGAGATGCGACGAGCAGCCCGGCGAAGGGTACGTGGACGGGAAGAAGTAGACGGAGACAATGCAGAAGGGATGCTTGTCAGTGGGGTAGAATTCACGGGTGGCGAAAGTGGTATTGGAGAGGAAACGGGGATACGCGAAGGGGACGCGGGCGTGCGCTGCGGAAAAGGTAATTCGTGGCCAAACATGGATGGGTTACGCGCGAGATTTCGGCGGGCAGATTTCATCGCCTCCACTGGCGAAGGCGTGAGAGGTGGTGCTTGGACATAGATGCTGGGTGTCCTAGGCGACAGACGTTTGGCTTGAGGCACAGGTACAGAAGAAGTAGAAACGGTAGTTGCGGCAGTCTCTGTGCTGGCGGTGGAGAGTTCGTTGTCCGTCGAGGCATTCGAGGATGCGGATGTCTTTGACCGGGTGCCAGTGATACTACTGCGACCGGATTCACTGCCTTCTTTCTCCCTTGGAAGTGCCGACGACAGAAGCAGCGATGATTGCACTTGCACCGCAGCGGCTAGCCAAGAGGGTTCATGCGTGCGCACCTTCTTTGCAGTTTTGGAGCGTATTTTCTCTTCCTCGTCGGACGAAAATGATAGCTGAGGCTTGTGACCTTTCCTGAACTTCTTTTTGTGGGTACTTGTCTGGTGAGGTGTTGCCTTTTCCGAGGGTAACATATGAGGCTCGTTTGGGGGTGTCCCAGGCATTGATTTCATCTCTCCAGCCAAAGAACTAGGAATGGCTTTGCGCTCTGATGGAACCGCAGTCATATGTGTCGACTTGGCCTTCTTTGGCTTGCTTGCAGGCGTAGCAGGTGCTGATGGCGCAGCAACTCCCCCGCTGTTATACAATGGCGCTCGCTTCACTTTGACAGTAACCCTGGTGTCCACACTCTCCCCGGGATATCCACCGCTTCGCCGAAAATTTGCATTCTTCGAAACATTCTCCACATCAAGATCATGTACCTCATTCGTGCTCGCCAGCGTAAGAGTAGAAGCACGGCGAAGGGAGGATGGACGCAGTGGAGCAGAAATTGACATTGGGGATCCGAACGAAGAAGAGGAGGTCGAAGTCGTTGAGACACCTGACTTACGGGCCTCGGGGTAGCGCTTCAAATTCAGAGTTGACGAACTAGGTGTTGAAGGAGAACGTTTGTCGTGCTCTGACCGATGGCGTGTGTGCAATGGTCGAAGATAAGGATGATGTAATACACGATCATGACGTTGAAGACGTGTTGAGAGACTATATGCGCATGAAAACTCATCAATAACCAAGGCGGAGATCGAGCAGAAAAATGGAATGAACATACCGCGCAATGGATTCGCTCCGATCTGATTGTTCTGGATCCATAAAGTCCATGCTGGATTGACGATAAAGTGGACGACGTGTGTGGGTAGGAGTGTTGGTTCGGGACTGGAGTACCTCAGAAGGATCGGGCGTCCTCGCTCTATAGGCGTCACCCAGACAAACTGCCACTACCTCGCCTAAGGATGCTTTATCCTCCTTTGCGATAGTCTTGCGCCGTTCTTCCTGAGCCTTACGGCGTGCAAGTTCGAGAAGTTTGATTCGAGTTGCGCGAATGGAGTGCGGCCAGTCATTCGGGCCTTTCGCAGCCGATATACCACGGGCAATTTTGTCGAGCAGATTAGAGGGTGGTACGGGTCCGTTGAAGGGGGTGATCAGGTGTGCTGGGAGGGCATCAAGGGTCTGGAACGCAAAATGAGGGTGCATTGACCATATCACACGGACGAGACGTACCCTGGACAGCAACCTGACCTGATCCTCCCTCCATACTGCGTTGGGGTCATCGAGGTCGTAATTCGAGCTGTTCCACGAGTCGGTACTGTTTCGGTGTGCTGACGGGGGTGACAGCAGAATATGAGACGCTGCGGGGCTACGACTGGGTGTTCTGGGTGCAGAGGGCAGGTGTGGGGTGGGGATGTTCGGGCGGGGGACGATGAGAGCGAGCGGGGAGAGAGACGCGGGCATCATACGGAAAGGAGCGGATGGCAGCGACAACGGGGAAATAATAAAATAATAAAAGTCCGAGATATGACCAGTTGCGACGGTGTAGGCCAAGGAACGTCTCAACTTTGGTGTGTCGTCGTCGTCGTTCGCGTCGGGGAACAAAGGATACCAAGGATTACATAATATCTTGTTTACTTCCTAGTTCCAACTCCGATAATAGACATTCAAACTCCGCGATGCCACGTTCCTTGCACGTTTTCCCTCGTTGAAATCACGCGTGCGTGTGATTTATAAACAGGCTATGACACATGGCATGACACTACACGTGTTACACTCTCGGTGGAGATAGTCCGAGTCAACCAGGACCCATCGATTACAAGCAGACTGTTTCGCATCAGCACCATGCTACCCATCCATGGCCAGCACTCACTTGCGATATGATACACTTGTTACAACTGGGGATTTACTCGTTAAAAATCCCCCTCTAAAACCTCTGCCTAAGTCGGGAGGACCTATGGGGCTGTCCATCTATCAGCAATTGTGCAGCACACGGTGACCGACGCACCCGTCTGGCTTCTACGAAAAAGAACGTGGAGGTGGCTACAAAGCTGAGCACAAGCAGGAGAAGAAGGTAACGCATGATGAGTATCGATCGAGGTTATATGGTTTGCTTAATGGTTCATTCTAATGGGCCAGAGAGACTGCCTGCACACTCCTCTCTCTTATACTGTCCTTTCGAGGTCCGACAGACCCCGGCTGGCCAGGCATGAGACAACCCCAGAACGTGCCACATTTCGACGACGTTCATTTCCGGGCTGCACCACCATGCCAGAACTCGGAACGTGCAGGGTAGAGGGTCATGAAATGGAAGACGTAGCTTCCCCCGTGAACACATCACCTGGATCCCGTGTCCATTGACTCATGCCTTTCGATCGTCATGCTGCAAAAGTGGCGAGGGTAGTGGCGATAATCAACTATCCGCAACAACGGGTGGCATATCGGCATGCGTTGGAACCGCCCAGCTCATTGATTGTGGCAGCATGGAAACCCTGCAGTTCCACGTCGTCGGACGGTCTCTAAATACAAAAATCGCGATATCGTGCTGTGTGATAGAATTCTTCTCAGAACAACGCGTCAGGTTTAATGGCACTCACATCCAAATTACGAACCTACACCGCGTTGGGACCAGTCCGATGAACCACACGGGTCTCGCCGCCTACGTCAAGCTACCCCCGCAGCTCTTGCTTCTCTCTCAGTATCCGCCTTGGCCAGAATTTCCGCTCGCTTCCATGCGATGAGCTCGTTCGTTCGCACTTCATAGTGGTGCACCCAATAGCCTGCATAGCCAAATGCGACCATTGCAATGGCATGTCCAGCCAAGTCTAAAGGAGAAGTGTCGAATCTATGAATGTCTGGATGTTCAACGACAACATACTGTCCATGAGATTTCTTTTCTGTATCGCAAGCTGACCAAAGCGTGATGCGAGGCCAAAGGCTGAGAAGCCAAGAACGGTGCTAAGGAAGGCCATGAACGAAAGTTTTATGGACGGACGGTGTCGGCGACGTTGAGCAAAGTACAGGCAAGATCCAGAAGCGGAAATGGTAACAACATGGACAAATAGGCCCCTTGCTCCTCGACTGGTTCTCGAGTCGTACTGGATACCGAGCATAGTGATGTCTGCATCTGCATCTACCCCTGGTCTAGAGGGCGAAGCTGTTCTCGACGCAAACTCTGTGGTACTGACACCGGAAGAGAAAACCCAGGTCTCGTCCAAGTTGCAGACGGCACGTGAAAAGAAAGATGTTGCGGATACAGCATTCAAGGGAGGTGATCTGAAGATTGGTATGTCTCTAGAGATAGTCTCATCCCGTTGGCATCTATTTGAATCACGAAATGTAGCACTGCGATCATATCACGAGGTACGACCCGTGAATTTGTGCATGATTAGATGCTGTCTTACCGATTTCACAGGCTCTTATGTACCTGCACGGACTCGACAAGTGTGTTGTTTGACATCACGAGCCTCCTAACCCCCTGATCATGTGAACTAGAAATGCACTCAAATCCCTCGGGTTGGCTGCTCCAAGTCCTTCACCGTCATCTGCTGTCGATCAGGCGGCGAGTGCTAAAGATGAGAAAACGGAGGTCTGTGGTCACTGCGTTGAACCGTGCAGTATGTGAACATATGCCCAATAGGTCGATTTCATGCTCGAGAAGATCTATGCCAACATGTCTGCGTGTCATCTCAAACAAGAAAACTGGAAACGCGCCATCGACACTGCTGACAAGGTATATATAGAGTACATACTTGGACAGCAGATCTGACAATCAGGACGACATAGGCGATAGCAAAGAACCCGGCCAACTCCAAGGCGCTGTTTCGGAAAGGCAAGGCATTGGGTGAACTGGGGTACTTTGAGAAGGCCGAAGTTGTCCTCATAGAGGTCAAGAAGATTGCCCCTAGTGGTATGCACCCTCGTCTCGAAGGCACTTCTGTCAAATAATGATGATCACAGAGGCATCAGCAGTCGACGCAGAGTTGGCACGGCAGCGGGCTGTGGACCGTGAAAGACAAAAGGCACACGATCAGAAACTGCGAGGTAAGACGTGTTCTGGTAATCACCCGCTGTCTCACGTCTTGCCCGCCAGGATGGCTGTCGAGAGATAAGCGACCAGAAGGCGCATGAGATATCCAGAATTTGGGTCGTTCGGGTTGGGTATACCTTACTTGTGTGTGTAGTACATTCATATGCATGTGAATTAGACATATAACCGATCGAGCCGGTTCTCGTGGTATTTGAACGGACACCACCACTCACATCGATACCATGGGTCAGGACACCAGGACTGGGCGCGACGAGTCACTGACCGTCATAGACAACCGTACAGGAAAGCAATACAAAGTTCCGTACGTGCAAGCGCTGTGTTTCTCTTGATCATTTGTTTCGAGTGTCGCAGAATATCACACAACGCCATCTCTGCTCCGCTTTTCAAATCGATTCGTGCCCCACCTGGTCCAAACGACCGCCCGGAAGACGAGTCAGAACGGGGCCTGCGGGTTTCCGATCGAGGCTTCCTCAACACGGCCGTCATCGAGAGTGCCATCACTTACATCGACGGCGACAATGGTATCTTGCGTTATAGGTACCTTATAGTTTGAAGCGCTATCCCTTATTCATTTTTCTCTCAGAGGGTACCCCATCGAACAGCTCGCCTCCCAGTCCTCGTTCCTCGAGTGTGCATACCTCCTCATCTATGGTTCGCTCCCTATCCGAGTTCAGCTCTCTCACTTTGAGCGCGAGGTGCTCAACCACGGCGTAATGCATGTAGATGCTGCCGGATTCTTTCGCGCCTTTAGGTATGACGCCCATCCGATGGCCATTCTAACGAGTGCATTCGCCTACTTGGGGTCATACTACAGCGAAGCAAACCCATCATTGCAAGGTATTGTCCGGATCTTCGTGCGTAAGACGAAACTTTGATGCCATCTGCAAATTCTAGGCCAGAACCTCTACACCAACTGTGCAAAGGGGGACCCAGCCGCACTTCAGAATATGGACAAGCAGATTTACAGGCTTATAGGCAAAGCGATAACGCTCGCTGCAATGGCATACCGTGTTCGACAGGGAAGAGAGTTTGTGGTACCACCGACGGGGATGAGTTATACAGAGTCGTGCGTACTCTGTTTTACCGGTACACAACATGGTAGACTTACACCCATTGGCATTTTCACCAGTTTCCTCTTTCAGCTTGACCACCTGTCGCATAGCGATGCTTTCCCGATGGCGTCAGCGGCTGGAGGGATCGCATATAAACCCCACCCTGTTCTCGTCCGTGCCTTGGACATCCTCTTCATTCTCCATGCGGATCATGAGATGAATGCTTCCAGCACTACCGTCCTCCAGACTGGATCATCCCTCCCCGACCCTTACAGTGCAATCGCAGCTGGCTGCGCTTCTTTGTAGTGAGCATTGTCGTATTGTCCATATAGCCCCTACCGCTTAAATTCCTGACATGTAGTGGCCCGCTTCACGGAGGTGCGAACGAAGCCGTGATCCGGATGTTGGTTTCCATTGGAAGGTGTGTATTCAACATACCTTCGTCGTGCGTAACCGCCAGAGTCATTGCATGGATCCTAGCCCTGAAAATGTCCCAGTCTTCCTCGCCGCCGTGAAGCGTCGCGAGAAGGTCCTTAGCGGGTTCGGCCATCGTGTTTACAAGACCGTATGTGCACCATTCACTTTGCCTAGGGAAACAAGACGGCTGAGCTCTCTTTGACAGTCTGATCCACGGTCGTTCATCATCAGGAAGGTAGCAGATGAAGTATTTACAGTGTACGTCCTCGATCTATTTTGTGTGCCCTGTTTCCCTCACAAGATGCCCTTTCCGTGCAGCACGGGAGTGGATCCTTTACTCGAGACTGCGATGGCGCTGCACGACGCGGCCCTCAAAGACGACTACTTCGTCTCACGAAAGCTTGCACCCAATGTTGACTTTTGGAGGCATGTGCATACTTTTGCAACTGAATAGGCGTTGATTGCTTTGTACAACATAGCGGACTGATTTATCGCGCAATGGGTATGTATTCAAACGAGAAAGATAGTGTGTGCACTTATAGCCATAGGCTTCCCGATGGATTTCTTCCCCGTCCTGTTTGTTGTGCCCCGTGTTGTGGGTTGGCTTGCGCACTGGCGCCAGGTGCTTGTGTTTTTGGTGTAGCCAAAAAGGTTGCTGATATTGTATACCAGATGATGCTCTCCCCTGGAGGTGTCAAGATATGGCGCCCGAGACAGATCTACGTGGGTCCATCCGAGCGATCGTATGTCCCTGTGGAAGAGCGCCAAGCGGTGGAGGGTGCTGGCAAGGAACCAAGCATGGTCCAGCATTCTGGGTGAGCCGTCAAGCTGCCTGAATGAAACGGTCCGTTGAATTAATGATATCAGAATCACGAAGCGGCGGAGACTCGTAGAGGAGGGCAACGTTGTAAAGAGTAGGCTTTGAGTGTCAGAATGCGATCTACATGAGCCATTGGTTGGTCCGGTGTGCATGTGAGGGGCATGGCCAGCTTGATTCATTGTATTGTCGTGCGGTGTTTGAATCCAGTATATAAGATCGCATTGGTCCAAGCTATCCACTGCTTTCATATCCGCTCGGGTATTTATCCCTGCCAGTCTCGACGACGCCTCTGACCAGCCATGTTGACGACACTCTTTTCCCTCTCTCTCATTCTCCTCATCGCTCGTTCCGTTCTCGCACAGTCCAGTATCTCGATCCCCACACCCGTGCTTGTCCAGGTCTGTCAAGTTACTCCCCCCCGCAGTTTCTCCTCTGACCTGGCGTACAGTGTCAACCAGCCCATATCAATTGGACCGATACCTGCAGCGGACCTTATGAGCTCCTTGTTGCCTCTGCCGACGACATGTGTGGCAACGCCCTGTGGGTATTTCACGACCCTACTCGACCCATCACTCATCCTTTACAGCGAGGACCTTGGTTATCAGAATTCCACTTCCATCACATGGGATGTCACCCTTGCCTCTGGCACTCAAGTAGTTCTCTATGTCGAGGACGCCGAGGGTAACGACGCCTGGAGCGAAACTGTATGTTTTTTTTTTCAAGACAGGCCAATTCCCAGTATCCTCACAGTGAACAATAGATCATTGTTGGTGGCAGTAATGACACCTCCTGCTTGAAGAACACCACTTCCTCTGGTGTCTCTGGGAGGTAAGCTTTGCTCACCTCGTTACCTATTATGCCCAAGGTATTCAAATTCCCGAATAGCCCCACTAGTTCTCCTGCCACTCCTTCATCTCCGGTGCCCTCATCGCCCGCAGTCGTAAACGCTGGCCTGTCCTCCAATTCTGGAATGCTTTCGACACGCCCGGTTAGCGCCGTCGCTCTCCTCGGCACTGGTGTGCTCACTGCCGTTGTGCTCGCTCTGTGAGCGGCCCAGATCTTATAAGTTCAAATTATTCGGCAGCGATACTTGATGACTCGGTATGCTACTATCCTGGCGATAATGTGTTTTCCCCGTTCTTTGGAACTGGCCTAGATTCTCCCTTGGTTTCTCCTCTTTATCCCTGATTTATTAGGCTTTTGATCTCTTCATACCAGACCTGCCTGGAGTAGCCGGTGTTGTGTTAATTCTTGCAGGGTTTGCGCTACTTGAGTTCCACCGGTTGGACCTGCATGAGCTTTCTTTCCTCAGAGATATCTTTGGGCTGGTAGTATCGAAAGTTCGTTTCGCAACACTGTCTGTTGTAACATTGGGAATGAAACCTATTGTCCGCAGTTCCTACTACTTGCCTCGCATTACCGTTCACAACATCGTTTTCTTATTCATGGTCAGACCAAACACTAATCCGCGAGGTGGCAATGAACTCGTCACGGCTGAGTCCGGCCGCCGTCCGAGGAACAACGCTTTCCTTTAGCCCGCATTGAAAGCGATCAGAGGACACACAGCCGTGTGTCGTGGTCCATCCCGGTTAACTTGAACCATGTCTAGATGCCCCTGGCTGTCCCCCGCGGACAAACAGATGCACATGTAGCGACTATGCGGCCTGGAGGTCCGTCGAGTACGTAGCCGTTGTGAGCACAAGGTTAGGACCGCGGTCGAGTAAGGGAGTGTGCTGTTCTCACAGCAAAGGTGAGTGTTTTAGCCATCCAGCTGTAGAAGTTCTTGCATGCTCGTGAATAAACACCATAATAGCATCACTGGTAACTTATCACTACCCTTGTAACGGCTCTTGATCGATATCCTAGGACCTTCTTTGCACGCGCATCAAGACTTTGAACCTTATCAAAAGTGCACACACGAACCGGAATATTACTTGGCGGTTCTAGTTACGATGAGGTTTAGCCTTTCACGGTCAGCACCTTTCGCTACCCTGCAATCAACAACTCTTTGATCGTGTCCCCTCCTCTACCAGGGTTTCTCCACCCACATATTTACAGGGACCCAACATCATAGCACACGATTGTCCACTTGTAAACATTTCCCTACGCGACGGGACTAATACCCATCACTGTTACGCAAGGAACACAGCTATAGGATCCGATACACGATGTGACAGTGGTCTACATGACGACGATCCTTTAGATGAAGCGGATTCATCTCCCCTTTCCCTCAAGCCAGCCGGAGGACATGCAAGTAGATCGCGATCAGGTCTAATGCCATGCTTCGTATTCAACGGTCAACGTGGTCAAGACGCGGCGTTTTGATCCAAACATTTACGACAACTTCACGGTACACGGACCGAGACATCTAGCAAGCTCGCCGTGTGCTTCCCTGCAATTTTATGCAACATAAAGCCTGAAGCAAGTTTTTTTCTTCTTCTCAAGACCTGTTGTACTCTAACATGTATGTATGAATGTCCATCGTGGAGGTCAATGCAGTCGCCGTGTTGGCCCTGACAGTCCCGTACCATGTCCAATCAAGGCGACGCCACAGAAGTCCTGCCCGACGCTTCCCCAACAAGAACCCCAAACACTGTCGGTAGAGGCCGAGTGTCATAACGGCACCGAACCTATCAACAAAATTGCGAGAGAAAAAAAAAGTTTGGCAACGGAGGCCGTGTGGTTTTCCAGATCTGATCAACGTTCTAGGGCGCCGATTACAACAACGCGGTCGTTTTTTGTGTCGGAACCGGTCAAATGGGTCGGTGTCAATTTTGAGAGATGCGTTTTGCACGTCAGCGGTGCCTATGAAGCTTTGAGCACTGGGGGTGGGGTTTCAATAGGTGGACTGGGGGGGTGTTGTAATTCGGAGTTTTTGCACCAGTGGTACCACGTAACTACGACGTCTTTTTCCGCTTGACAGTGTGGTCCAATGCATGTTCTGTGGGCACAGTCCAAGCCGATCAGTCAGCTCAGCTCAGCTGAATTTCACGAGAACGCTCATTAGCATTAATTGCAAGATAAGATGTATGGATCTTGCGATTGGGAAAACTCTTTGAACGTAGATCGTTGTATAAAGCGGATCTTCGAGGCGACAATTGAATCAGCCGAGGATCGAGCAGAAGCAGCCTGGGCCATGGAAAGGGTCAATGTACCAACCTTGGCATTGGTGTGCTCCGACCGATCTCAAGATAGTCGTGATTATCTACCACCATGTCCGACACGACCTCCAGTTGGCACACCGTGTGAGCACCTCCAGGACCATCCAACCAACGTTTTTGATGCCCAGTTCACATCCATAGGACTGTCCGTATTCCGTTTGCAAGCAACCAGCATGCAATGATTGCGAAGGAAGTCATCGATGTGGATGCTGAATTGCAAAAGGACGCCGTCAAGCGGTCGTTGACCGTGGAAGGCGACGAGTTGGTTGCGTTCGTTTACGCTTCCCTTCCCTTTACTCCGGATCTTGATGGGTCAACACATCACAGGACGTTTCAAACACTGACTGTGCGTTTAGCACGTCTATCGGTCAATGGATTTCTGGAGAACATTGATCTCGTCATTCGAACGATAGGGGAATTTGGCGAAGAGGCTACCAGGGTACACGGGGCTGGAACGAATACATCAGAATTCAAATAAACGGATTGTTCCGACCCAGCATTCATACATAGAGCTAGTGTGCAATATCTATTGTCTAACCACTTGACTCAGGCCTCTGCAGTCTCTGCCTTCTTTTTCTTCCTGTTCTCCCGCAGTGGCTTTGCCAACAAGCTCTTCAACTCTTCGTCTTCCAGCTCTTTCTCAGTCTTGACAAGTTCGTTTTTGTACCAAAGAGGCGGATGCGTGATCAGTAAAGGACCAGCAGGGAGGAGAGCGAACGTGATGTGGAATGCGGCAACAAACGTGCTTGGAGGAGTATAACTGGGATCTCAGCCATTAGACAAGGCTATACAGCACCATGAATGTGTTGTACTTACACCACTTCGTATGGTTTCACAAGACCATGAGAGACGGCTTCTTGAAGGCCCAGACGAGCCCTCTTCTCATCCTCTAGCACACGGATGTTGATTGGGAATGCCCCGGCCTTTTTCTGCATCTCAGAAAACACGGCACGAGAGTTCTTTAGCTTTAATTGATACGTGACGGATCCTTCCTTCTGATAAATACTCGTTCTCGAGTCTTCTACCCGAGCCTTGAGGCGCCGAAGTTAACACTTGAGGGCTTCCGGTGATTGAAAGCATACCTTTCCATCTTCGCCCGACGAAACGAGAATATCGATGCCATACACTTCATCTTCCGCAAATGTAATCGTCTCAGTGTCCCGTTTTTGAGTTTCAGTTGGATTCAGGATGATGCGCTTCTTCCCGTCTATCACATTTTGCGTCTGTTGACACGAGAGCATCCCTGCCCGATAGTGAACATGTCTCCCTTAGTTTGCGATGCTCTCTTGATCGACCACGCGCACCTTCTACTGGCTTGCAATTCCAAGCCGCTGCCACTTTTGTGACCGCGTCCGTCACCGTCCAATTTTTGTTCCCAACCTTGACCAATCTTAGTGCAGCCTCGGCGGCATGCCAAGCTGCCTTGAGCACATCAGCGCGCCTCCCCGTCACTGGATTTTCTTTGCTTGCACCAACGATGATCGTCTCCGCGCTGATCGCTGCAAACCCATCGATATGGGCTCCGATATGGAGCTTTACGACGTCATCTTTAGCCAATACTTGAGAGGCGAGAGAATCTGAACTGCATCATGGCATAATCGATTCGATCAATGAGCTCAAGGCGGTTTCAAACACGGAAAACGTACGCAAGGGGAGAAAAATGAGCAACCGCATTGTTGACGGAAATACAAGTTGGGAAGGCGATGCCTATGTTGTCCGCCTGTTGAGACCATGTGGGATTAGAAACGAGTGTCTTACGTGCCTTTTGGAACTTTGACGCCCTTGACAGACTTGTTGTATATGGCACCAGTCGCCTCTTCGAGGAGTTTGTCCCCCTCGATACAGAGATCGATGACCTTGGCTCCCTCAACGGAGAGAGCAATGAGCTTTTTCATGACATCGTTTACAAGGTCTCCGGCTGCCTAGGAAATCCAGACAAGGGATGATTAAGGTCGTCCGTAAAACGGTTTGTACGCACCTTGTATTTGGTGATATCGGCCTCCGATATCAATCGTGGCTTCTCGGCTGGTTTGGGAGCTTGTGATTCAGCCATAGCTATGTGCGTCGAAGAGACTAGAAGCGATCGTACAAGAGAAAATGAAGACGATCTAAGAGTTGGAAGTTAGGCTGAGGACGGTTCAAGCCCGGATTTGGCAGGTGTCCCAGTCAACCTGCTCAGTTGCTCGCTAATATACGTACAAACTACAGTACAGCGTGGATACGGGGTATCGTGTCGATAGTGTACCATCTAAATGTGCGCTAGTCTCGTCCGAGTTTTCGTACCAGATATCAATCGTGTCAGCCGGTATGTCAAATCATCCAAACCTACTCATCGCTGCAATGTCTCCCCTTGAAGCATACGAACCCACGCAGCCTCCTGCATAGCTCGAGTTCCCCCTCGTATTCCATTTCGTCTCCCTGGGATATGGAATTGAACCCGACGCGCCACTCCGGAGACTTTCCGAACGGTTCATTCCAACACAACTCAGATTGAATGCTCCCTCGCACAGAGGTACGGTCAGTCATATCGCTTTACATATAGTTAGTCTCGAGCTTGCAAAACCTGACAGCGACGCTTACTTTTCCCAGTTGATCCAGTCACGCTCAAAATAATCGCGCAGCGGATTCTCCGTAGACTGCGCTTGTTCAAAGTGCTTCTTAAGATACTTTGCTTGCGCTGATCTCACGAGGAAAGGAATCGAAGGATCTTGACCATACAATTTTTCGTAAGCACGCCATACCGATTCTTTGCATGCCACAATGGTCCGAACAGTCCGTGCCAAGTGCATCGATGCCCACGATGACACACCCCTGCGAGAGGATTTCCGGTCGGGTAATCCCGGGAATTCATCGTCTGCTTCTAATGCGGAAAACGTTCGAAGCTCGAACAACATGTCTGGATCAACAAGACCAGGTAGCCCGTTGGTTGACCGAGTAATTCGTTTGCGACATGAATTTGGTGGAAGAGGGACTTCGAGAGTTGGGTGAGTCTGTATTTCATGGAACCATGCGCCTAGATGAAATGGCAAGATGGAGAGCAAAGTCGACGAGAGGAAGCTATTGTTCAACATTTCCTCCCATGCGCGCCTAAGCCGAGAGTGATCGCGAGGATCTGGTGGCGACGGGTATTTGATGTCTGCGCCGCGCATTCCAAGTGAAAGGGACGACGATGAGCTGAACAAGAGGTCGCTCCGGGAACCGGTTCCGTTGATCGACGGGTCCGACTTTGAAAATGGTGTCTGAACCGATACAGCCGTACTGGAGCTTCGTGGTGAGCTATTTTCGGGCGATCTGCTCATTATACTGGAACACGGCGAGGCTTGAGATGGAAAAACAAGATCCTCCTCGATAATCTTGTAGTACGGGAGATAAGAAAACGCATCGGTGTCAAGGTTGATTTCGCACCTCAAAGACACCATGGGGACTAAGTACGCGCGAAATTTCCTAAGAATATCCAGCAAGGGTAGTGGATGAGTTACGACAAGTTACGACACGACACACTGCTTACCGCGAGTACGTATCCCCACTGTTAAACGATTATTAGCCAGGGAATGAACAACAACATGGTTTACCGACCTCGTCTTCAGGAATGTGGAGGCCCATACGAACCATCCTTACAAAGTCAAACTGACCATCCCGAAAAGGGAGTCCGTCAAGTCTGATAAGGGTGCATGAATCAGAGACGCTCGAACAGATAAATGGGAACACACAGGTTGCCGTGGATCCATTTCAACCTGCGAGACAAGCTTTTCTCTAGTATGTTGAGTTTGGGCTGGACTTGCTGCACGTCAAAGCCCACTATCGTACTGCCCTAGAAGCTTGAAGTGAATACAAGCACACGGACAAGACGAGACAGGACATACCTGCCACAATCGAGCTGCCTCAATTGCCCAAAGACCACGACCGCAGCCAACATCGAGGATGGTTGCTGGAGGACCATCAAAGTTGTAGAGCGTCAGACTTTTACAACAATTTGTTATGAACAGGTGGTCCCAGTGATCACTCACGAAAAGTCAGTATCCTGTGAACAGTGAGTGGATACAGGGGCATCTGCACTCACAAATTAACCAGGTCGTTCGTGTAGGTGAGCGGGGAGATGACTGCGCCAGCTGGACGCCGACGCAACGGCTTCCCAGGTAGCCGTTTGTCGACGTCCCTGACGTGAGTGGTGGTCACCATGGTCATGGTGGAACCCAGGCAAGGGCATCAACAGACTGGGGAAAAGATAAGTTGATGAAGGGACGTTTCATGGTGAGTACATTACGCACACTAAGGGTCCCAGCCGGTAAGCCATGAAGCATGTTAGGCTGGCGCTATATAACGGCCCGCAAGATGGTAACGTGAAAGTTAATGCCGGGGTAAGCGATCGCGCAAAAGATCTGGCAAGTAGTTCTCCGTCTCCCTTCATTTCTTTATTGTATTTTATTTATTTATTTATTTACAACTCTCTGGGGTCCATTTCCCGCCATTGCTTTCCGGGGTCTCTTTCGGGAGTGATCGCTCGTTCCAAACGTCGATGTCCTCTGCAGTTATGCGCCTCGCAACGCGCGCCCTCCCTGCCGTAGTCAGACACCCCCACCGCTTCAGGACTGCGTACACCTCAGCCATCCACGAGAAGGACCCCCAGCTCGCTGACTATCCGTGCATATGGCAAAACAGCCAGACACTTCCTCCTCGAGGCTGGTGGGACCAGCAAATGCGGCGAAACTTTGGTGATCCCGTCCGTGCTCCAACGCACCATGTGGTTCGCAAATGGTCTCCTCCATAGCTGACCACATGTCATCCCAGGTTCCAGAAAATGAAGAAGTGTTGTCTATGTGGGGCCCTGACGTTTCGGTTGTGCCGCCACGGACAGCCTTGTTCCAGTTTACCTTAGCCGCGTCAGCCTTTGTCGGCTTCGGTTTCCTCTGCAAATTCGTGCTCGTGCCAGACAGACCCACCGTGCCTCGGGAGTATCCCTTTGCCGGACTCGTCAAGGAACTTGGCGGTCTCGAAGAAAACAAGGTGCGCTGCACAGCATAATGGCTCGGTCACCAGTTGACCGTTCATCCAGGCGAGGGAAGAAAGCGAGGGAGACCAAGACTAGGCTGTGTAGTACCGCAACACCGGATGTTGCCTACTTCTGACATACCGGAGAATGCTCTCATGGCCCTTGGAAAACGGGGCCCTTGGCTCAGACATTCGTTGCGCTCGCATTTGACCCAAAGGGGATACGCATTCACTAGCCGCAATCGTTGAAGATAGTCTCATACCACCAGTCGAAAAATTATACATAAATAGACTATTATCATTCCAACGGTTGATTGGCGGACGATAAATGTTCGGCAACGCTACCGTCCTTTTTCTTTCCAGGATCCGGTCGAGGGCGTAATTGGATCGAGAGAGGGACTGACGGAGCTAGACCAGCTCTGACACTCCCTCCGTCATCTGTGCTTTCTTCCCCACTGGATGTAGCGTTGGCATCTCTCCACCTTTCACTAGTCTTCTTCTGTCTAGTTTTCCCTGTTAGGCCTTTCTTTTTGTTTGATGCCATTGCCCTGCGGCGTTTTTTTGGTGGCCCTGTTTCATCCTCGACCACGAAATCACCATCTTGGGAGGGTGCAACCACCCCATTTCGGCCTTGTGTTCTGGCCCGCTCTTTCCGAAAATCGGATACCACCTGTTGCAATCGCTTGCTAGCGTATGCTTGCCGTTTTCGAGGTGCATATGATCCGGCTCCAGAGTCTACTTCCAGGAAGGCATTTAGATTGCCCTGTCTATTTGTGGAAGTCGCCTTGTGGTATACATCGTAATTAATTCGTAAATCAAGGGAAATTCGCTGCCGCACGGAAAGTCTCACCTGGCTGCGCCGGGTCATTTTTTGGATTATTGGCAGCAGTAAGTCGTCAACCTTGGTCTCGTTCCAACCCAGCTCTTCATGTATGAAACTAGGTTCAGACCGGTCAGTATTGTACTCCTTCCAGTTGAGTCTAACGCACTGCCGAAGTGCATCAAGGTCGGGCATCCCCCATTTGAAGGGCTCCTCGGAGGAGTCAACGGTAGGATGGTAATAACCATCTCGCTTTGGAATGGCATTCCGAGTTAGAACCAACACTGACAGTTTGAGGTGACTGCTTACAACAAGGGGATTAGGCCATTCTGCCGGAAGATAGAGATCCCTGAACTTCTTCTTCTGCCGTCGGGCAAACGTTAAGTACAGTCCCGTAAGGAAAATTGAACGGACTCACAAATCGCTGTCTGAACTTGGTATCATTATCCTCTTCTTGATCCCGTCCGCTCTGAACCTTTGTCCACCAATCCTTGAATTTGTGAAGGCCGTCTTCTCCAGGAAACTCTTTCATAAGTTCCATAGCCACAACTGGTCCAACCCCCGGCAGTCCTTCCACGTAATCGCTACCCAGCAGATATGCCAAGCGGACAAGGATATCACGGTCCAGGCCGAGCTCTCGAGTCAAGTCTGATAACAGAAAGCATTCAACTGTCTTGGATTGATTGAACATGTTCTTGTAGACTCGCAACCCTCCGAACAGGAATACGTCGGAATCATCGGTGATGACGCCATCCACCAATCCCAAGGATACAAGCTCAGCACATTGTGCCTCCGCTTCCATTGGGGCAGTGATGTACGGGATACCGAACAGGCGTAGCATAAGCTGGTACAAATGTGAATTCTAGGAAGCAAAAATACTAGAACGAACACATACCATTATCTGAGAGATCATATGCTGTGTGACGTCTTCAGAATCGCGAATCGCCGCTTTCTTCTGTCGATTCAGCTCCCTGATCTCTTCATCAATCTCGTGCCTGACAATGTCCAGGTCCTTTCCTTTCATCTGAGAGACGAACCGGGCAAACTCCCCAGCTTCTTTGTAGGGATCCATTTCCTGCGCGGCATCCCAGCTTTCTTCCTTTCCCGCTCGAGTTTCAACATCGGGTGCAACCGCTGTCAAGACTTCGCCGTCAGGAGAGGGTGATTGGGACCACTCAATAACTGAGTGATCGCCGTCGCCCTCTAGTGCGTTATCCTCGTCAGCTGAGACCGTTGGCATCGGAGACAGTATTCTGGGTGGTTCAGATACCACGAAAGGCTGCAATCTCCGTGCATAGTCCTCACGGTTGTCTCCGTTCATGACCGAAGGCGGAGATAGCATAGCTAGACGTGAAGCGTTATCCAAGGATACAGGGGCGGCTGGAACCGTAATTATTTCGTCCATGTCATTGCCCTCTGACTCGGCGGTATCAGTGAGATGACCCAGACGAGTCCTACCAAATCCAGGAGATGAGGGCGGTGATTTTGATGGAGAGGTTACCAATGGCTCTTTTGATAGCTTCATAGCAGCGTTATCCTTGTCGGAGGACAACAACGAAGACGGTTGCATAGGGGTGTTTGCGGGTAGTAGTAGTGAGGGTGTTCCAAATAATAATTTGCCAGACTGTTCAGTGTAGCGTCCTGAAGTCTTGCGCAGAGGACCAGCACCTGCAATAGACAATGCTGTCTCGAGTCGAGATGGAGAAGCATATAAATCGTTATCGTTATCATTATCATCATCATAGAACCCGAGACGTTCGGGCGAGTCTGTTGCTAGCGAATGACGACCAAAAGACTCGGTATGTGCCTGAGGTTGGGGGATACTCTGGCTAGACGGACGTATCGTTAAATGTAAGTTCCCACTTTCCAACGAATGCTTAGAGTCATGCGAAGCCTGTATGGCCATAGCGAGTTCAGCATCTTCTTCATCGGACTCCGGAGGATGAAACCGAGGCAGCTCATCCTCGTCATCCAAATCGAACAAGGGCTGAGACTTGGCCTGTCGTTGCGCTGGCCGAAATACTGAATCATTTTGCGATCGCTTGCTAATTGCGGACAAGGCCATCGTCTGTTGGTACTCGCGCATGTCTGGATCAAATGGAACAGTAGCTGGTCTATCAAACCTTGTCAGTGTATTTCATAAACGAGTGTTTGATGTCATACATGCTGACTTCCTCCATTTCCATGTCGCTTTCACTGTCATCATCGTGACCCGGAACTTGAGTTTCTTGGTCTATCTCAATCGGCTTTTCCCGGGTGCCTTCATCTCGGATACCTAGAACCCAACCACCATCTGCGCCTTCATTCTTGATGAGGAGATACTCTCTGTTGCGTTCACTAGCAATACGAACAGGAATGGTGATATGCGCCTTGCCGATACTGTCTGTCGTCATTAGAAGCTGTTGTGTGAGCGCATTACGTTGTTTCAGGTTTTTAATCTGCTCCCTGGAAAAGTCCAATGGCGTAGTGGCCTTCCTTAACATATTTTGTAACCGCTTGTACGACGTTTGTCTCGATTTCAAGCGAAGATCGCCAACAATCTCGTATTGGACTTCCGTCGGCAGTTCGCGAAACGCGGGTGACGCGACGTCGAAATCTTCTGGACGCATTTCGTCGATGAACGCGTGCAATTCCTCCTCCGTGGCTAAACGAGGATCGGGTGCATGCGTCTGCGTTGCTCTCGCAACTTGCTCCCCCATGTTGACCTCGGGCAATTTATACGGATCGTGGTCATGAAACCGGTTCCTTTTTGAAGATGGTGGTGATACAAGAGCGTCTCTCTTCTTTGCGGGCGTCTTGGATGTTGGGCCTGTAATATCCTCGAGATACACCAGGTTCTCATCGAGAATGATGGGATCTGGAGGTGCCTTCTGTTTACCCTTGGACGAGGGCGAACTGGGCCGTGCAGATGAGTAGCACCCTCAGAAATCAAAGATGTCGTGCGTACTGTGAAGCCTGTGCATGAACGAGTGCTTCTCGCCTCATCTGTGCCGCTAGAAGCCTCTCTGCGACCTTGGCATGACTCGCAGCCGCTCCACTCTTCTTCTTCTTGCGCTCGGACTAATCGAGAGGATCGGTGTCAGAGAACGCATCGTGTGGACACATGAGAACGCGTACGATTGTGTTTCGTTTGAGTGCTGGGGCACCGCCGTCAAAGACGAACACTGGGCGGATGCCATAGAACAGGAGCTTGCAGATGCGACGAAGGAAGCCCAGGACGTGCGCATTCACGAGGGCACGACCCTCCTTGTCACGCATTGTGGCTTGGAACTGGTAGATCCATATGCTTGAGTCGATGGCGAGAGCTTTTCCCTCGACAGTTTCGAGCCTTCAGAGGTCGCTTGAGTTGTGTATCCACACGGTACATGGTACACGTACGGGACTGGACGGCCTACGGGCTCTAAGAGGCTCCAGAGCGACTTGACACCCATCTGGGTTGATGAGTGAACACGGGTAAGCTGTGATATAATCCTTTCGTTGTCATTCAAGGAACTTGGCAGATAAAAGTCTATCCACGACACAACTGATGTAGTGACTACTGAAGCTGAAGTACGGACTGATCGAGTATGATACGACAATGCAAAATTAAACCGGGATGAGTGCCGAGTGTCCAGAACATTGAAAAACACCAAAATATCATACCAAGCATGGAGGTCATGAAAACTTGGAAGTGGGGTCATACGCCACGTCACAGAGGGCGTTCAGTGTTTTGGGCTGTCGCGAGAACGATCTGGTGCGTCCACAGGGCGTGGTCCAGCCGGGGATCCTTGTCCAGCAGAGCTGTTGCGCGACGAGTGATTGCCAGGGCGGGATTGACCCCCGATAGCACCGGGAGGCCGCAAGTCCTCCATGGCGCTGGGTGAGAAACGTGGGTCAAAACCCCCTGTCATCTGCATTCCCATACCCCCCATTCCTCCCATCATACCCATGCCACTACCCATTGGTATCCCTGGACCCATCATTGGCATCCCCATCATCGACATTCGAGGATCGAAGTTCATTCCGCCTCCTGTCATCATAGGAGTCAAGGGTGACGAACCACGCATACCATCGCCACCAGTTGAGAACGCCATCATGGCTTGTTGGTACGCCGCCTGTGCTGCCTGTTGTGCCGCAAACATGTACGGTTGGCCACCATAGCCCGCCATCATGTTTGGATATCCCATGAATCCTCCTGTCATCATCGGGTTTGCTGGTGGCATCATGGAGCCCGCTCCGGTCATCATCGGATTCATGGGCATCATGGGGTTCATCATCGGATTCCCCATCATCGGATTCATGCCCATTGGAAATTGACCGCTGAACATGCCAGACTGAGCCATCTCCAATTGTTGGCGTTGGAACTCATCCAGTTTCCGCTGGCGGTCTTCAGCGAGCCTTTTTTCGCGTTCGCGTTCTGTCAAGGCCGCGCCAACACCACCTTCACGCTTACGCTCGCGTTCGTGTGCCGTGATTGCTCCAAGGAGACCAGTCTGGGGCGGAGGAGGCTTATTCGGAACGTTAATCAAGGAAACACCAGTCTCGCGCGCGATTTCTTCTTGTCGTTTTGCAGAGCGATCTTGTTTATCCAGCATACCTGCAGACAGTAATCCATGGGGTACGAACGCTTTGGTCATACTGTGAGATGCAGGTTCAAGTTGTATAAACGTGTCCCTCTGCGGTGGTGGCGGCGCCTCCGGAGGCGACTGATAGGTCCCAGGCTGACGGCCAGCATCAAGCACTTGGGCCCAGATACTATGCCGAGAGGGTGTCTGTTGGGAGAAGTCGGAAAGGTGGCGAGGTGGAGCGGCATCATCAGGCGTCCGCGGACGTTGATCGCTGACAAACCGTCGTTGAGGGGGCGCACCGAAGAAGTCGTCGTGAGCGCCAGATGCGCCTAATTTAATTCATGAGGTCAAGATCACCATGTGAAGATTAATAGGCACCTTGAGTTTGTGGCCTTGGAACAGGCGGAAGACCGCGAGGGTGTCGCAATTGAGCATATGGGTTAGCGTCAGTAGCAGTGGCAAGCTCGGCAGGCGACTGAGTGCGACTTTGCGGACGGAGAGGTCGAATCGGTGCACCACCAACTGGAGCGGGTGCAGGACTAGGTGCATGAACAGACGGTTGAGACGGGCGTTTGCTACCTGTAGTGGAGGGCTCCTCGTCAGAATCAGCTTCTTCTTCCTCTTCTTCTTCCTCTTCCTCTTCCTCCTCTTCCTCTTCATCACTCGTTTCATTCCAGCCTGAAACTCTGGCGGCTGACCCACGCTTCCCATTTGCTCTCCCAGGCCTGTGAACGGCAGCCTGATACGCGGCCTGTTGTGCCTGTAGTCTTGCCTTGCGCTGCACAGCCTGTTTTGACGGCGCAAAGGTAGACTTGTACTGGCCAACATTGTCCGAGGCCTCAGAGATTGTTGAATTCTCCGCCGTTTCTGGTGG
Source organism: Phylloporus aff. rhodophaeus (assembly GCA_038094475.1). NCBI lineage: Eukaryota > Fungi > Basidiomycota > Agaricomycetes > Boletales > Boletaceae > Phylloporus > Phylloporus aff. rhodophaeus. The sequence goes on along the minus strand of JBBPUD010000005.1, from coordinate 61,412 downwards.
TGATTGAGGGCGTGAAGATGGCAGTTGTACAGGGGACTTGGTTGCCGTGGACCGTTCTGGAGGTACGGGAGCAACAGGCGTGTCTGCATCCAGAAACGACAGGGCGGCGAGCGCGTCCACATTCACGTCGTCCAGCTGAGGCTTCTTCGATGCTTGGGCAGTTTCGACTTCAGCACGGTCAGACATGGTGTCAGTGTCGCTGTCGGTAACCTTGAGAAGATGTTGCTCAGGTGAGGAAACTGATGTGGCATCCAGATTTAGTACTCGGCTAGAACCGTTACCCGTCAAGGCACGTGCACCAGAAGGCTTGCGGCCAAGCGCAATCCGGGAGCCGCTAAGCGACGGGTCTGAGACCACACCACCCCGTGGAAGCTGAGGAGAAGTTGCACCTGACCGGGATGCATTTGTTGACCAGTGGGGCTCTGATACAGACGTCGAATCCGATTTTTCAGAGATAGTTGTAGGCACACGACGCGGGGGCTCAGGTTTTTCGTCTAGTTGCTGCATGTAGAAAAGTGCGTCCGTGAATACACTCTGGGGATCTGTAGCAGGTGTAGGCTTTGAAGCAGGCATTAAAGACGTAGGTGGCGGGGTTAGAGATATGGGTTTATCCGGAACAGGAGGGACTGTGCTTGACGGGTTGCGCATCAATGGCTTTGAGGGTAGGGAAGAAAACGGATGAGTAGCCTGTAGAACTTGAATGGAGGGCAGATCCTTTTCTAACAATGAATGGGGGGACGACAAAACCGAGAAAACTGGCGAGCTAGTAGGAGACTTTGATGGCCTCCCCGATGAACTGGGAGATGCAGACGAATGGTACGTAGGCCCTTGACTCCCGGGAGTAGGTGAGCGAACTGATAGGCTTGAATTTGTCGAGAACGAAGGTGATTCTGGCGAAGATAGTGGTGAAAATGGCAGCTTAACACCAGCGATTTCTGTAACGCCGATTTCACCACAGCCAGACATCTCCTGTGATTTTGTCATCCCATTCTCTGTATTCGGGGATAGCTTCGAGTCGGGACGAGAACTGATACCCTTCCCGAAAGAATCCCCGCTAGGCTTGCGAGACGTTGCGCTCGCCGGAGGGGGACTTGACATAACTGGGCGGCCAAGTATTGGTCCACCCTCCTCGCTCTCGTGCATGATTGCGGCGACACCCGCAACGAGCTTTGCAAGCGGTTCGTTTTCTTCTGACCCCGACGCATGTGGTCCAGCTCCCAGAGACTGGTCGGTTGAAAGACCCGGTAAACGGGATAAGTCAGTCTGAGTCTCACGAGCACTGTTCAGCTCCGTGATAGGTGTCAGTGTCCGCCCGATAGTTGACTCGACAGAGCGAGATTGACCCTGGACTCCTAAGGAAGAACTATCAAGTTGAAGAGAGGGTAATTGTGGAAGTTGCAGAGGTTGTTCTAGTGCCTGAGTACCTGGAGGCGTGGATAAAGTATGCTGCTCAGCTGCTCCCATTCCCAAGGACAGAGGGACGGTAGATGGCGCATCCGGGCGTGACTGGGGTTCCATCTGAGGCATTCGTTCACGTAATACGTTCAACAAACGAGAGCGAATAGTGGAAGTGTGATCATCCCTTGGGTCAATTGATTCTGCTAGCTCTCTGTCTAAGAAGAGAAGCTTTGTTCACATGTCAGACGGAAACCACGAAAGCTAGGTGGGCTCTTACATCTCGGGCAGGCCCAACGGGATAGGCGAACATCATCGATACCGAATCTCGAGGGTCCCATGTGTAGGATTTTGGTCGCCCATAGAGCTCAAAGGCATCATGAAGCGCTGGGGACAGAATCAGTAGATGAACGAACATAAAGTGAGGACACATACCAACAAGCCACTTTAGCATCTCCGATGCCTGTGTATTTCCAGCATCAAGCTCCGGCATGACAAGCAACCAACCCTCCCGACCTCTCATACCACCCGCTGTCTCCTCGTCACCAAGTAATCCCTCCAGCTTCATCAGTGTACTTCGGTTGATAAGCTCTGGGCGTTCAGGATACACTGCGAACGCCTGAGTTACGTTTTTGAGGGTCAGTAAAGCTTTCTTCTTGTCCTTCAGTTTTGATGACGCGTAGAGTGACAAAAGAGGGTAGGGTAGTAAATCCTCACTCTGTTCACGCAAGAAAAGACTAGACATGCGTTTCTTGCGGACGGCACTTGACGAACCCAGATGTGTGCCGTCATTGTGTAGTGGGCCATGAACGTCGGATGGTGATCCGGCAGACACCACCATCCACATCCGTTTCCAGTCTGTTTGTCCGGTGACACGTAGGCGTACCCATCCCTCCAAACGACCTCGCTGTAGAGTCGAGGGTGTATCCTTGCCTATGAAAAATATTTTGGTGCTTGAGAATGCTAAGTAAAGGTATCCGTACCACCAGGTAAAGTTATTCGTATCAAATGAGCCGTGTATATCTCTTCAAGTCGTGACTTTTCCCAAGCAGACAATCGGAGCGCGGTTGCCCATGATATCAAAGCAGGCGTAGATGGACAACTGAATAACAAGAGATTTGAACCGGCGGTGTTGAGAGTGAGTACATTTGTGAATTTTTTCGGAGGCTGGTCGTCTGTAGCAGGAACAGTGATCGAGCCGAGAACTTGAACGAACTGAGATCGCGTGACATCAGCTTGTGTAGCGATGATAAGGGAGAAACGCACGGCATCCGTAGTGTTGAAATAAGTTGGGGGGACCTCTCTTCCTTGTTTATTTGCCTCCTCCACCTCGCGCATGTCCCATATGCTGAGTGTCGTCCCGCCGAGCTGCGCCCAGACATCAATCCAGCCTTCGTCCTTGAGTGGCCGTTGGCCGTCTGGCTGCCTCTCGAGGCGCTTCACAAGAGGGCCAGAAAAGTACACTTTGCGGGCATGGGCAAGGGTCAACTGGACGACAGAGCGAATTTCGGGGTGTAGCGGGGTTGAAGATTGCTGTCCACCGGCCAAGGACGTCGATGACCTACGGACGGCGGTTGGTTGCTGTGGATCCAGCTGTTGGTCGACAGGGGATCTCATTGGGCCGAGTGATTTTGACTGGCCCATCTGAGGTGCAGGGCCACCAAAGTCGGCTGGTGGGGAACTGTTTGGGTTACTGGGACGTCTGTCGCGGGGAGTAGACGGGGTAATGGCAGGGGAGGTATCTTGGTGGGGTTCTTGATGGGGTTTGCTGCGAAAGGAGAAAAAGGAGGAAGTACGGGCATGAGTGTTGGATGAGGGTGGCATGGGCCGTGGCTGGGTGGTGGGCTGGTTGTTGGCGTCGTTTGCGATATCTTGCGCCTGCGGGAGCGCGGAACTGCCGTTGGTGAGTCGTGCCGCAAAGTCGTGTACGTCGACGTTTCTGCCTGGGCTGGCCTGTCTGAGCTGCTGGAGTTCTGCAGGAGAAATAAAGCCGCGGTTACGACTGTCCCACTGCGGGCTCGATGAAGTTAAGAGGGAGGAGGACATTGGCCCGGTCAGTGCGAGCTACTGGTAGCTTCAAGTTGACTGGGATCGTCGTCACTGGCCAACCCCGACGGTGGCGGCGTTCTCACTACCACACTCATATCCGACCCTTGCTCCTCGTAATCGCGCAATTATGAACGGCCATACGATTATCAGCAGACAGCCTTGTACCCAACATGACCGATGGGGCTCTCGTCGATCACGACCGCTACAAAGTGCAAAGGCAGTGTTGATCGGAATTTCTGTTCCATTCACACGTAAAGGGTTGCATGCCAGCTATTCATTACGCAAAAAGAGGTTATAATAGTCTGACCTGTAGTTCACATGCGTATTTTTCTTAGCGAAGTTCGACTCTTGGCGCATGCTCGTAGCCATCGAATCCAAGCGACTTTTGTACCACGTCGTCTGCCGCGTCAGGCTCGAGGTGTCCTTGAGCATTTCGACGAGCTCTGACGGCCATGTTAGCAAGAACACCGCACGTCAAGCGAGGTGGACCATACCTGAAAAATGTGTAACTTAACACAATGTCGTCTATATGCCGGCATGACGGATCGTCCAGCATATCCTTGTCTATGAAAAAGAGAAGAGGCATGTCAACTTCTTCTCCCGCAAGGAGCTTTTGCTCCTCGAAGCAGAAGCACTCCACTTTGGAGAAATACGGTGCGACCTAACATGTCATGGATCAATACCTTGACGGTGAGAGCAATTATTACACACCCGGTCAGGAGTCACATTGTAGGTTGCAATTCCAATGACATCCTTCTTACTCTCGTTCTTGGCTCGGTAGAAAGCCAGACTGGATTCACCTGGTAGGACATCGACATATTTTTGCTGGGGAAGGAATTTCCAAGGTAGTGTTTCCGAACGGTCTGCATTAAAGTGCACGCGAATACGTCGTGCCCCCTCGACAGGCACGAGACGAGAGGGGTCGAAACGATCGGATGACGTAGAAATGACTGAGGGTGTACCGGCGAACCCGGTGGCCGCACAGAACATGCGGTAAAGCGGAACGGCTGCGTAGGTCACGCCGACTCCCAAGATAATCTATAGACCAGCATATGAATCGTGAGGATAGAGTCATATTCCAACGTGCGTACCGTAGCTGTACCGTACATGAGCAGATTACGATTCCGGGTTGCATGGAGCCGCTGACGGGCCTGATGGTGGCGGGCGAAGCGGGAACTGGGCGGAGGTGGAGAGGGGGTAGAAATGGGCGCACGCAGCGTTGGCCGTAGCGGTGCAGCACAACATCCTCGACGCTGGAATGGGTGTCAGTGGTCGCTGGCAGAGACAAGGGTGACTTGCCAGTGTCGACCGGGACAAGAACATATCGTAGCACGTGATCCTCTTGCACCATGTCCTCCAAGCCGCAGCAAAGTCTCAAGCCTTTCTCGGCCAGAGGCTCATCCTCCAGCAACCCAGCAGACCTGGAGTTAGAGCAGTTGTTGTCGAAAGAAGCGTCTGCATTTCAGCGCGAGGTCGAAGTAGAGCGGATACTCAAGGCGTTCAAGCTAAAGTAAGTCCTAATTGCCTGGCCAGTACTTGGTTTGACAATGACCTTTTAAAGTCCATATGATATCCTTGACATCGACGAAACCGCAAAGCCAGAGGATATAAAGCGCAAATATCGGCAGTTATCTCTCTGTAAGCACACTCCCTGCTTTTGGCTCATGTGACTGTATCAAGAGCACGCTGACGGAATATAATTGTTCATCATTCAAACCCACATGCGCTCCACTGTGCCCATTGTACCACAACCTGTACGTTTTTCTGTGCACAGTCATCCATCCTGACAAGACCCCCCACCCGCTTGCTCCAGATGCGTTCGACATACTGAAAAAGGTACGCTACTCTCTGTGCATCTGTTTGGTGCTTAACGTGTCTGTCTGCAGGCTGAGGCTGAGCTCTCTGACACCAACAAAAGGACGGAGCTGGACGCGACGATCGCTTCGGCTCGCTCAACTCTCCTTCGTGCCTTATCCCTGCCCACAAACCTCACTGATGATGATCCACGTCTGAAGAATCTGGCTGATGATCCAAAGATGAAGGCTCAGGGGTTGACGACGCCATGGAGGATAATGCTCAAGGAAAAAATCAAAGAGGTGCTTATTGAGGAGGAACTTCGGAGGAGGAAGTGAGTGGCCGACAATCTGTACGCGATCGGCAAGCTGACTTTGATCAGGGCGATAAAGATGAATCTTGCCAACGAAGGCTTGGAAGCCCGCAAGAAGGAAGAGGAAGTTGCATCAAAGAAGCGCAAAGCAGAGGAAGACAGGGCATGGGAGGGTACGCCTTCTGTGCTCCCCGCAATCTGACCTCATAAATGAATTTTTTGATGTGATCTTGTCATTAGAATCAAGAGAAACCCGTGTGGATAGCTGGAGATCATTTAGCAGCAGCTCAAAGAAAAAGAAAAAGGGCAAAGTTGCCATCCTTGGATGAGATTTGAGCAGAGGCTGGATCTTAATGCAGGACATGGGTAGGGCCAAGTATTACCCCTAGTAATCGCATGGAATTGGTGGACTACATCTTACCCAAGAATGCTCATTGTAAGGGGAGATATATTGATAGTGTTCGATATACTTTACTTTGTTCCGTTGAGTGATGTATAATATATATCAAGTTTCCGGTTCTAATCGATTTAGGACCAAGCATAATTCTCCTGGATTGATGAACTCACATCGATACGACCAGGAAACGTTTTGGAGACTGGTGAGCTTAGAGTTTCGTATGACAGATGAATCCCCTATGAACGTTTAACATTTAACCTTCTTTTCTCAAAAGTCTACAATCAAGAACGTAGTTTAGAACGAAAAACTGTGCCAGACAGAAGGCCCTAGTCAGAGATGTCAATCACATCCGAAACTAGTACATCATCCTCGGTTAAAGCTTTTCTCTTAGGCATACGTCTCCGGACAAGACCAACGGGTCCAGTCGCACGGTAACCTCCTGGTGCTTCGTCTTCTGACGACGAGATGACAATCAACGATGGATCACGAGGAAGGCGACGACCCGACGATTGTGTAGACCGCGGAATGGGCGTTTCTGTAGAGCCAGTTAATGACGAAGCGCTGGTGCCCCTCTTTGTACTACTCTGCGTCCTCGTGTTGTGTTCAGCGCCGGAAGGGGACACGAGACATATAGCTAAAGGTTTCGTACCCGAAGCCGAGTCAGACGACGCATTCTTGCCTGCTTCCTTCGAACGGCTGTGCGCTGTCATGACCTTGTCTTTGCCCTTTCCCTTTCCCTTGGTGCCAGCGCTCGCGCCTAGAGCCTTTTGTTCAATCATCCCTACCTGTTCAAGGAAGGATTCGTCAACGTCCATATCGAACGAAAGATCGTCGAAAGGGTCGGGAGACGGGGACTGTTTTTCGGACCGAACGACTCGTTTACTCTGAGCAGAGGGAGATGGTCTTGTGGATGAAGTGCCAGGCTTCTTGGTGGATAGATCAGACGACTCTGTATCATCGGGGTCCCAAGTAATATCGAAATCGGCTTCTGGATTACATGTAGTGACGGGACGAGGGGAAAGACCAATGTTGGGAATGGGTTTGGGTCCAGAGGGGTGGACAGTGAAGTAGGAAGACGCCTTAATCGAAGAAGCAGAAGATGGGTCAGTGATAGACGAGGACACGCTTGTTGTATCGAAAAGTGAAGTTGGTCTGGTGTCCGAACTGATGCCGCGCTTCCCTTTTGACGTCGAAGCAGGCGGCGTGGTACGAGCAACAGCCCGCCAGTTCTCTTGAACGTTGATTGCCTCGTCCACTTGCATGAACATCTCGCGTAAGACATCGGGGTCTATTTCTTCATCTGTATGCATATCATCAAAGCCGGTGGGCGGTGACTGTGATTGCAGTGCAGGTTGTGTTTGATGTTGGCGTGGGGCCTGGACTATTGGTTGCGTGGGTTTGTTTTCCTGCGACTGTCCCACAATAGTTGTCTCTGGGGGTGGATCCGGACGCCTGTGAGCAAGCGAGCTCAGGTGAGAACTGGTAACAAAGTTTAGAATGAAATGAAATACATGCCCTAATCGTTTTCTGAGACAACCCAGAAAAACTTGTTCGCTATTGATGTCATGGTCTTCCGTCCTATAACCTTTAAGCACGACATTTGCAGGTTCGAGAAATGCGATGCCATTCCGTATGGGCGTGGATTTCAGAAACATCTAGAAAAGTGTGAGTGGGCACAGTAAAATTCTAAGAGGACAAACTTTGTATCCGAGTGGTGTCGTGCCCAGCTCCAACTGGGGGAGGGTTCTGAACTCGACAGCCCTAAAGGTAGTTAACCCATCCGAGAGCTCAAATTTGAGCATACCGCGCGGGAACCTGGGGATAGGGCCCTCGTCTTCGTCCGGATGCTGTTCCACATTCTCGTCATGTGCTAGACCCAAGTCTGCCCGATCGAGACGAGTCTGATGAGTGTTCAAAAGGCTAAATGCGGAATATGCAATTTCTGTTATGCTCTTGATTTCGACGAGCAGTGGTGTAGGGCCACTTGTCTTTTCCTGACGAGGTGCCCGGCGTCCGACATTGGGGGTGCGGGCTGGGACGGAGGCCACAAGAAGAGGGTCAACTCCGGACCCGGGTACTGTCGAGTCCGCGAGATTAGACTGGAGGAGCTGTGCCTCGACGTGTTGGATGAACTGGTCAAAGTCTCGGTCTGGGTCGAGGCCAAGCTCGGATGCGACCCAGTCTGCGCAGTCTGCGAGCCATTCCTGGCAGCATCGTTGGCTGGTACGACGAGGGGGTGTGCACAGACTCACCTGGTCGATGGCTGGTTTCTGGTAGTTGCGCGCAATCCATGCGCAGACGCGCTGGTGAGCGGGCATGGAAGAGAGCGCGATTGGTCACGTGTCTCCCTGTATGTTACGGACGGTGATGTCGCAGCGGTTGGCCCGTCTGCCTGTACCAGATATTACGAGGACGCTCGACGGCTACCTCCGTTCTGTGCAGCCAGTCCTCCTCGCCGACGAGCACAGCGGCGGACCACCTTTTGCCACCGCCTACGCTAGACAGCAGGCTCTCGTCAAAGCCTTTCTTGAGGGTCCTGGACTCCGCGCACAGGCGCGCCTTCACGCACTCGACAAGGTCTCGCCACACAACTGGCTCGATGACAACCTTTGGACGAAAAAGACCTATCTCGAGTGGAGAGCCCCCCTACCCGTGAACTCCAACTGGTGGCTCACCTTTGTGAACGATTCCAATGTCCCATCGGAAGTAGTCACACACGGTGCCCCCGGAATCACTCCTTGGCAAGTCAGGAGGGCAGCCTGTCTCGTGCACGGCATTCTCGACTTCAAACACCGCATGAGCTGGTGTGTATCCTCTCCTTCTTCGACTCTTCTTCTTACGCGGAGCAGTCAGGACCTCTATCCCGAAACCACTCGGATAGGTATTATCATCTATTCTATCCCTGTCCCCGCTTATGCACAACTCACTAGGCATGTGGCTCAGGCATTCCACCTCACGGATATTCAACCTCTGTCGCGTCCCTCAACATTCGTCTGACTTTCTTACTCCGCCCGCACCCCCCTCTTCGCCATGGGTGTCCACAATCATTGTTCTAGCACACGATTATTACTATGCACTCCGCGTAGCTGACCCCACTACTGGTGCACCCTTGCATGTGGATGAGATCGAACAGGGCATGAGGGCAGTTGCAACCGATGTCCACCATCGCCAGCGCAACGGTGACATGCCTGTAGAAGTTGGCGCCCTCACGGCAGATGATAGAGATGAGTGGGCCCAAGTAAGTATCTACCTTCTTAGTTTCTCGTCGTATTTTTTGACATTGCTCGCACAATAGAACTATTCAACGCTGCTTTCCATTTCTCCACAGAACAAACGTTCATTGGATGCTATTCACCAATCATTATTCGTGGTCTCCTTGGACCACTGGTCCGCACCTTCTGTACCTGCGGACCAACGAGATGAACTCCTTCACCTCACTTTCAGCATCGATCAACAGGCCCCCGACCTACTTCCTGCTTTTCAGTCATCCCGATCCCCGTTGACGGTGCCCCCCGATCTCTTGTCGCATCAGTATGCTGTCCGTTCCTCGCCTTCAGCGCTCAATCGCTTCTTTGATAAACCACTGTCTCTCATTGTCGAACCTAGCACACGGGCAGGTGCCATGGGCGAACATTCTCCGGTAGATGCATTGGTCCCCAGTGTGGTTTGTGAGTGGGCAGTCGCTGGGGCCAATGGGGTGAGCATCTGCGGGGGTTTGGCCAATGTGCCGTTCGATAGTATGCATCGAAACGACAACCTGGAAGGTATAGATGTTGGGTCAGGTTCGCGTTGGACGCGGCTCGATTTCGTCTCTTCACCTTCGATGCAGATTGCTATCGGGAATGCGAAGCAGAATGCACGAGCACTCGTCTCGAATTCTGACCACCAAGTATCTTACTTCCAAGAGTGGGGAGGTGAGGAGATGAAGCGAATGTGTAAGTTATATGATCCTCGAGCACTTAGTTACTCATCATTCTACTGGTAGCATCGTATTCTCCCGATTCATTTGTCCAGCTCGCTCTCCAGCTTGCATACTTCCGAATCCATCGGCGCCCGACCCCTGTGTACGAAACAGCACTCACCCGAACATTCGAGCATGGACGTACGGAGACTATACGCTCATTTACAGCGGAAAGCTATGCATTCCTCCAGGCCTCTGCAGTGTGGGAAGGCAAAAACGTGGACCAGACTGAGAGCGGGGTGAGTACTATCACTGACGACGTGAAATGATGCTGACTTTTTCATAAAAATTACTTTTTTGTGCATTCGATGATTGCCTTTTTGTATTGATATTTTTTGCGTTATGTGTCACAGCCCCCGTCGCGTTTCTGGCCTTTCCTTCGGTCTGCACTCAAAGCTCACTCTTCACTTACTCGCTCAGCGATGGTAGGTCGTGGGATCGACCGGCATCTTCTTGGCCTACGATGTATCCTCAGTGACGAATGGGCATGGCTTGATGGCATTGTAGAAACTTCGTCCGTTGTTGACCAAGATACCTTTTCCCATGATACCATTACGTGCGGTAGAGCAAGATCCCGGCCTCCATGTTCAGGAACAAGCATTCCTCTATTCGAGGATCCCATTTTCCAAAGGTGCCAAGAATGGCGTTTGTCAACAAGTGGTCTGAGTGAAGGATGGTGGTTCAGGGGAACTGGGTAAGTGTACACAATAATCTATCTTTTGTCGTGATAAGGGGCACCTTTTCACTTCACATATCCACTGCACCTCAAGCTGCTCTATCCGTATTACTATTCGTCCAGCGTTATTGACAACAGTTTCCCAAAGGTTCGGGTCGCCGTATGAAGATGGATATGGCATAAATTGTGAGCACCACTTCCGCTCACACTATTAAATTTACCTGTGACCTATTTGCTTCCGTGGAATTGTCGATCCCTCCATTTTATATCATAGATCTTATTGGCCCGCAGGCTGTCAAATTCTGCGTCGAGTCCAAGCATTCCTGTCCGACGACGTCGACACGCGTCTTTATAGACCATGTCGTAGACGCCCTTCGAGACATGAGAGAGATTTGTCTCTCTGTGAAGGATGGCGAGAAGGACGAATCCACGTCTACGGATGGCAAATGTCCCGGCACACCAACCACCGTTGCGGACGATTCGCCAAGCGCGCAACAGCGTGGGGACTCCTTCCTCATAAGACCACGACTTTGAGACCGTAGGATCAAACAAGTAACCTTGACGGACGCTCTGACGAGACATACAATCGTAGATGGGTTGCCTGCAAGGACAAGTAATTTTGAATCACCACTCTTCTGTTAGACGCAATCAATCCACTGGCCAGGCGCTGGAAACAGTACCCTATTCCAACATTTTCACCCGTATCTTTCTAGTCACCCTGTGGTAACTGGTTGTACGGTAGATGGCTACTCTGGACGTTCAGTCCCTGTCCTTCACTACCCATACCTCTGCCAACGACGACAGCACCCCATTAAATAAACCAGACACCTAACGATTCGGCAGAATAATCTGGATCAGTGACGGGATGCGAATCGAACAGCGATGTTCTGGACCTACATAATTGACAATGCTGGGGAGAGCCAAACCGGCAAAGAACCCGCGTGGACTGGGCTCGACTTTAGCCGTCAGCTGGCTCGCCAACAGGGGAAGTAAAGCGTGCCATAAAACGCTACTGCTTCGAGAGGAAACCTAGTTGACAAGGCGAACGAGGTGGCTAAAATCTAAATTCATTTCCTCCCTGAGGTACCAGACCCAACAAAAACCCCGAGTGCATCCAGCTAATCAGACAGGAGTGGCGAGACGCAGAGTCACAGAGTAACCTTGCGAATATAAACATCGCTGACGGGAAGCGGAAGAAGTTGTGCTCCGACTAGGACCTTGGCCTGTACCCCCCCAGGCATACCCAAGATGTTTTTGGGAGGTCGCGAGACGCAAGCATGCTTACTACTCACCATTGGGGTACCTACAGTTTCCGATTCCGCGTCCAAGACATGCAGTACGCAAGAAGGGATTCCTGGCAAGGTATCAAACAGGCTTGCCCCGACATTGCTAATGCATGGCCAGGCTCAAGACGGAAACCCACCTTAGTTGATCGAGTAGCAATAGATGATTTCCGGGTTTGCTGGGGCCGCATGCAGTTTAGCCAGTGCAGACATAGCTTGGTCGACCATAGCAACGAGAGTCGTTTAATTGCCAGTCAGTAGTCAAGTAGTTTGACACTTGAATACAAACTTGTACTTACGAAGGGATGACGAGTAACATGATGACTAGCTCCGCACCATGATCCGGCCACAACACACGTTTGCGTCATTCCAGAAGACATTAAACCATTAAAATAGAGAAACATAATCATACAAATGAGTGCCAAGGCGGAGCACTGTGGAGCTATGGCTTTGTGGATATCTTTCTCGACAGGCTCCTCATGCGTTCTGCGTTGAGCTTTCTCCGGGCAATATCATTTTCTACCGTCTGACTGTTTCTCAAGATGCCTGCATTGACCTTGGGTGCGACAGTGTAATTGCCCAGTTCTCTCTGCGGAATCATGACGGCATTCTTTCTGATGCGGTTCTTCTCGCCCTCTTTCGCACGTGCGAGGATGGCATTAAGACGCTCGTTGGCACGCTCGTTGGTGTCCTCCTGAGCTGTGGGAACAACACGGTCACGATAAGAGGCACTGCGTTTGATAATGGGACGAGACCACGCAGAGACGAGATCATTGGCAATGCGCTGCATATCGGGGTGGACGCGTTTGCATTTAGTGTAGAACAAAACGATGCGGCCCAGCCCAGATTCCTTAAGAACGGGACTATCAATAAACTCCATTTTCTTTAGGATCGGGAAGAAGTCGCGCTGGATATTCAACGCGGGTAAAGACCGGTCGGGGAGGGGTTCGAGCCATCTGCGAACACCCTCGAGGAGGTTATTGTCTATAATGGACTGCGACAGGGATTGCCTGTAGGGATTATCATGAACATGCAACAAGCGAGCGAGAAGGGGGAGGGAGCATACTTGCGGAGAACATCCATGACTTGTGGGAGGAGTCTCAGCTTGCTTGTTGCGGGGAGCTTGTCGCGGTTGGCTTGTTCGTCATCGGCAGCGGCACCCAACATAGCTTCACGAAGCCGAGAAACTTCTTCATCAGCAAAGCGGTCGAGTGCGTCGTCATCATCCTTTTTGCGCTTCTTTTGCCGCGAGCCTTTCTTAGGTCTGAGGATGGCATCAAACTGCATCTCGAGCCGTAGCTTGTTGGCTAGGAAAGACGTCTGCATGTGGCAAGATGAGATGTAGGGGAGACGGACCTTTTTCAGGAGGGAGATCAGCGAGGTCTTCCTCGGTGATCTGTTTGCGCTTGCGCTTTTTCTGGCTTTGTCGGACGTCATCGGAGCGACGCTTGACTCTTCGCTTCTGCTTTACTGGACGCTCTTGCTCGTATGCGTCACTCGAGTCGCCCGATGAGGGGGAGACGTCACGCTCGATGGGCTGAGGCCTCTGCCGCTGGCGTTGCTGGGGGACATCTACGGGGCGATGAGCGGCGATGGCGCGTGTTAGGGTATGTACATACCTTCTTCCTCGGATGAGAGCTCAGAGCCATCGCCAAAGATGTCACGCTCGAGTGTGTGGTTCTGGGAAGGGATGAGCGCGGTCCAGATGAGGCGGGGGTTGAACTGACTGGTGCCATGACTGTTCGAGAGCAGGGTAGGAACAAATAAGCACAAACTAACCGACGCCTTGATCGCAGTCGCGCCGACTAAGCTTATTTATGTAGTGTTTTGTTAGTAATAACATTAATTTCCTCCTCCCATGGATCCCTACGCGGACTGTCCGACGCCCTCCCTGACGAGCTCGGATGCGTCCTCGTCGACGTCTTTCTCCGACTACCTCTCCTTTGAAGATAGACCCCTCCCCCCTCTCCCCCAGAACACCAGAAAATACCTCGATTTCGCACCCAAACCAAAGCCGCTCATTGCTTCCCCTCCAAGGCTCTCCGCCCCCCTGGTCAAGTCCAAGGCATGGCGGAAAATGCACAGAAATACCGTCTTGGCTCTGCGCCAAACCCGCATCCTTGCCAGACTCATCCACTTCACCACCTGGGATGACCTCCATGCCCTCTTTACCACCTGCTCCGGTATCCGGAATCTCTGGGACTTGCAGGATATAAGAGACCTTATTCTTTCTCGGTATCTTCCAGGTTACCATGCATCCCTCCGATATAGGGATCTTTCTGCACTCCAGGCCGTGGACATCACTCTCCACGACCTCCGTCTCTTATGTTCGTCCTTCTACTCCCCTCTCACGTGCATGTTGACCTCCCTTCGCCCTAAAATATCCAGTATATTCACAACGAATCCCGCTCCACCAGTACCCTATGCACGCACTCGCGTGTTTCTCGAGATCCAATGATGCTACAACCCAAGTCATGACCGCTCGACTGGCGACACTCGCTAGTACACATTCCCGATTTGTTCTTTTTCTGCAGTCCATAGTTCACAGTTCACTTCTCCCGTTGCCCATCGATTCTGATCCTCCTCGGCAACCCTCTCGCTTTCCACCTCCATCGGCACCCGGTTCTCCGCCTCGTGTCATCCGCGAGCTCACTTTCCCAGCTCCGCTGTCCTACCATTCTGATCTACCCGACGTCCAGCCCTCCGACGCAAGCACCCACAGCTCCTCGGCGTGCAGTGCCCCCCGTTCTCTCCCCAGCACATCCAGCCCGTTATCGCGGGCCGATACTACCGTTAAAGTGCATGCCCCCCCGATCAAGGTACGCAAAAAGAAACTTTCTATTTTCAGAAACAACCCCCAGCCACCACCGCCAACGGAGCCGCGCTCGCTAAAGTACTTTGATGCCGCTTGGAGACGCTCTCCCGCAGCGCGAACCAACCCCAACTTGGTCCCCATTCCTCCATTCGCAGTGCCATGGCCGACGTCGCGCTCAGAAGAAGACTTCTCCCGTCCGTTTGCAAAGCCCCACAAACGCAGCGCTTCTGCAGACGTTTCCTGCGCATCCTCGATCATCAGTGGCTCTTCGTCACCGTCCGTTCGAAAACCTCCGTCTGAGATACGTACGCCTAGTTCTCCCCATGACCTCTCCTTTGCAACTTCGAGGATTCGTGCACCCGTCCTCCGCGTCTTTGTCCCGTGTAATTTCCTCTCTTCTGATGCCATTGAGGCTTGTGAAGCACAACTCCAGGCTGGCGGGCTCTGGCAGTACCTCTCGACCGGGGATGTTGTTTGTAATTTCGGTTATGTCCCCTCCGCCCCAAATAGTACACAATCTCAACTCGATGTCTCACCTGAAGCACGGTTTGCCTCTCGAAATACTTGGCTACTCTTCGACGGCACGTCTCTTGTTCCGTTTACCCCCCCAGGCCCGCCGTCGCTTCCCGACTCTCTTAGCCTTCCCTCCCCCTTTTACTACGCTCACCTTATGCCATCCAATGTGAACCCTACTTTTACATTTGCACCGCCAGGTGGCGGATCTATTCCTGAAACATCGCTGATAAACACTTCGACACGCGTGCCTAGCCCTCACTCCCCAGGAGGCTGGGCAATGGTGAAAAAGTATATGTGGATAGCACGCGCCCGTGTTGGAATGGCCTTTATGGACATCGACGATGGACTGGGGGAAGGCTGGCGGGGAGAATGGGTTCTCGAAGCGGACGGAACACAAGAAGGCAGGCAAACTCTCATTGATTGTATTTCTGGACTCTCCGGTGAGATATTTGTCTGGGAGCTTGTACGCGAAAAGAGTGGCGGGGGACGTGTCTGGCTTCGGTAAGTTGCCGTCTTGTCTCGTGTTTCGTCGCTGCTCACGTATGTATCTATGACACAGGCTTGTTAGACCTGTAGTACCACCAAAGGACAATTCGGTAAACATTCGTGTGATTCGCTAACTTACCATAAGACGCTTCAAATTTAGATGAAACATCTTGCATACAACCTTTTGCTCCATGGACACAGCACTTTGTACGTACTGTAACGATTTAGTCCTGTGCATCCCTTACCTATTTTCTTCCGTGTTACTCTTAATGTTGTTGCGGACACCTCACTCTTTAGCTTTATTACCCAAGGACACTATTCTGTCTCTCAGGCAAGCAGATTCACCTTGCATTGCGCATCCTGCGCCTGATGCACCCGAGTACATCAAGTCAAGTTGACTATACTAGTGTCCAAGAAGTATCCCAAATCAAACCCCCCTGGAGGAACAGTCACCACACCTGCTTTCTGGAGGACACTAGAGCAACGGGAGTGATGTTAGCATCGCAAGACCCTCAATACACTTGGTGCTCACGTCAATGTATCGCTAATGGTCCGGGCGGGAATTGCTGCGCAATCATTTGAGTACGCTACAGCCTCCAACCATGCCTACGCCAAGATGAGATTCCAAAATACTGGTGATAAAAAAAAATCACCTTGATGTCCTCTTCAGGATACCCAAATGTCTGTTGAATGAACCCCACACTCGGACCGGCGCGCTGTTCAAGGGAAGTAAACGTCCGTACATGGCCCAGGAGTCCATCCAGGAACTGGCGTATAATTGGCGTCGCCGCGCGTGTAGGATGTGCTGCGATCAACCATGACGGCCATGGCGTCGGAACTTCCCCAATCTATATCCGTCATGTCAGTTTCAGGTCCGTCCGCAGTAAGGGGGATTTCCCCCTCGCAGGCGTGTAGACATACAAAACAACACTCTCCCGCGTCGGTATATGGCTTGGTGGTGAACCACTCCCACATGAACGCACTTGTCGATCCGTCATTCACAGAGTCGATCAAGCCACGGATGTTAGTATTGACTGAATCATGTTTAGAAAAGGTCGATGCACAGAAACGGCGCGCGACACGTACCTTGAAACCGGAGGTCCTCGGTCGGCCAGCCCTGCTGCAGAGCCATCACGTATGCCATCGTTTGGCTACCGCTGTGCCGAACGATAGGCACAAGAGCGCAGTCGTCACGACAAGGTACGTGGAGGCGTGGGGATACGGCTTACCTGCCGTTTCGAGAGATTCCGAGCGTTGTACCCTGAAGATCAGAGATATGCTTATACGAAGAATCTGTTCGTGTGACCACGGCCCTGCGATGCAGGACGTTATGTTTTCCTATCTGGACGGAAGGTGTAGAATAAACGCACCATCTCAATGGGGAGGTGACATAACTCCCAACTAGTTTATATGCGCGGGAGCCTTTTGCGATTCCCGCTATCAGCGCATCCGTGAGACCACTATCACGTCGGAGCAATGAGGCCATAGACACTTGGAAGGAAAACGGAGGCATACAATGCAACATCGATCTCATCGTTCTCCAGACGAGAGATCAGTTGGCCCGTCCCACCTGACATGAAAATTCATCAATAACTGAAACACCAGGTGTTGCGGTTCATCCGTTCGTACTTGGACACTCTAGGAGCGTAAATGTTTTATCTTGGTCGACGGACGCAAACTGGAGTAAAGGGGAGCAAAAGTGTTCCCGGACTGTATGGATTAGGTTTCTATTAGTATCATCTCAACTACTTGCCCGAGATCGAATCACTGTATCCTACCCTCAGAGGCATG
This sequence comes from Phylloporus aff. rhodophaeus, assembly GCA_038094475.1. Classification (NCBI taxonomy): domain Eukaryota; kingdom Fungi; phylum Basidiomycota; class Agaricomycetes; order Boletales; family Boletaceae; genus Phylloporus; species Phylloporus aff. rhodophaeus. The sequence continues at coordinate 43,936 of JBBPUD010000005.1, read as the reverse complement.
TTGATTGTGTGAGAAGAGATGCGAAAAGTTCAAGTTTATTGGCGCTGTTTGCTAAATCTGACCAGCTCGGCTAAATAGACAACACAACAAGAACTACGTTCATGTAACATACGGGACTTGTGAAACAGGTGGTCATTGTATCAGAATCATCCATGCTAGCACAAAGTAGAAAAGCCTAGCGGGAGTCAGGCAGTGCGCAGCGGGGAGAATATCTACTCACAGTAGGGGGTATACGGCAAGAAGTATGCGTTGTTGCTCTATCTTCGTGCCATCCAAGAAGTTTATTGATGCTATTTTGTCCTTGTGAGTGGTAATCGACACAGCGGAAAAGTAGGAATTACCCCAGATACACCAAGCCCACGCGGCAAGTGCAATCGGAGCACGTATCCAGATAATGCGAACAAAACAAGATGTAAGCGCCGCGATGTCTAAAGGCGCTATACAATATCCTAGAACACATAGACCCTGGAAGAAGGAGCTGCAGAGATATCAGACAGCCGTACTTTGCTCGCACTGTGCTCTACTTACACCCTGCCTCCGAGCAACTAGGATGCGAGAGATCCGTAAAAAGCAACATCAGAAGCGCTTTTCAAACTTACCTTTGCTTGGATAGTCACTATAAGAGACCCAATAGAGACGATTACAACCACGGTGGTGAATACCCCGAGAGCCTGACTTGCTGGTGCCTTCAACATGGGTAAGCCGTGCCGAAAGTGAAACAGATATACGCATACATTCACGCTAAGCATCATACCAAGGGCAAGGCAAAGTAACAAAGGTCCCCAGAGATCCCAATCCCTGAAATGGGTCAGTGCGTGTTCTGCAACCGATAACTCAGCATACCTCAAAACTTCACGCCCCGTAGCTTTACGGGGATACAGGACTTGGATAAGCTTCGAGTATATCGAGTGAAGGTCACGCGCCTACATATCTGTCAGTAGATTCCAAGGGGCCAAGGGCTACCACAAACGATTGTTGTAGTTACGGGCTCGTCGAGGGTATCGACCCCCGAGTATCTGTATTCGAATGGATTTCGGTTGATTAACTAGACAGAATGACACGCACCGTGTTTCTACGCGAATACCACCTACGGTTTGCCTAGCGGGCTTGGAGGGGACATTTGAGCTACCAATGTTCCCTGATATGCCTTGCGCAGGCGCACTCGCGTTGTTCTTCTGCACAGCTTGTTCCGGAGCGCGCGACTTCCCTTTATCTATCGCTGGTGAGGATAGACCCGGTGCGGTGAACCCAGGGATATTTTGTTCGTCCAGATCGTCTTCGTCTTCGTCTGACAAACGGTCAGAAGACAAAAAGCCAATGTGGTGATAAACACACCTGCTTCAATAAACCGCGAAGAGGATGTCAATGGCGTTGTCACCGAGGCCATATGGTGGTTAACTTGGAGTATTTGTGCTTTTGAGTTTTGACTGATGCCCTGACTTCGGCGCGGCAATCGGATGCAGATATGGTCACGTGCGGAGCTTCCACGGTCCATATCGGTCAATGACTGACGCGTCTTGTCCATCGCACCTCAACGAGAACCGCGAAGATGGTGCGCATCATCTCCCTCGATGTTGTACGTGTGTTGATCTCTATCGCAGGGTAATGCACCTTCAGGAATTCCGCCGCCCACACATGGTCAAGGCCAGAACCAAGACAATAAGGAGAAAAAGGACCAGCAACCACAGAAGAAGAAATGGGAGCCGCCTCTTCCAACGCGGGTTGGAAAGAAGAAAAAGCGCGGGCCCTCGGCAGCGTCGAAACTGCCTCCTATCTATCCGAGCACGCGATGCCGTCTGCGTCTCCTCAAGATGGAGCGTATCAAGGACTACCTCATCCTCGAGGAAGAGTTTATACAGAACCAAGAGCGTCTAAAGCCGGAATCATCCAGAGAGGAGAAGAACCAAGACGAGAGGTCGAAAGTTGACGATTTGCGTGGCACACCAATGGCAGTGGGAACACTGGAGGAGATCATTGACGATGACCATGCCATCATCAGCACCGCGTCCGGGCCGGAATCCTACGTTCCGATCATGAGTTTTGTCGACAAGGATCGTATTGAACCCGGGTGCTCAATACTGTTACATCACAAGAATCAAGCAGTCGTTGGCGTGTTGGAAGACGATATGGATCCTTTGGTCAGCGTCATGAAGCTTGAGAAAGCCCCAACGGAGAGTTATGCAGATATCGGTGGTCTTGAGCAACAAATACAAGAAATTAAGGTGGGTATAGTGTAAATTGTAACTTATTCCTTGCTTACGTTTTTCACAGGAAGCTGTTGAGCTTCCACTCACACATCCGGAGCTTTATGAGGAAATGGGCATCAAACCGCCCAAGGGTGTTATTCTTTATGGTGTTCCTGGAACGGGAAAGACCCTTCTAGCCAAGGCAGTTGCGAATCAGACTTCCGCCACTTTCTTGCGCGTTGTTGGTTCCGAGCTTATCCAGAAATACCTTGGCGATGGACCAAAGCTGGTGCGAGAACTTTTCCGAGTAGCAGAAGAACATGCCCCAAGCATTGTATTTATCGATGAGATTGATGCCATTGGTACAAAGCGGTACGCGAGATTGTGTGGTTATTTTTACTTTCTTGACCAGTGCTCTTTAGATATGATTCGACTTCGGGAGGAGAGCGCGAAATCCAGCGGACTATGTTGGAGCTGCTCAATCAGCTGGACGGATTTGACACGCGTGGTGACGTCAAAGTTATTATGGCCACCAACAGGATCGAGACGCTTGATCCAGCTCTCATTCGCCCCGGTCGTATTGATCGAAAGATTGAGTTTCCTCTACCAGATGTAAAAACGAAGCGGCATATCTTCCGGTTAGCCGCACTCACTCCACAGATCCATGTGACTAACCTGTCCTATATAGATTACATACATCGCGGATGAGTTTAGGTGGTGATGTCGATCTGGAAGAGTTTGTGATGGCCAAAGACGACCTATCAGGTGCCGATATCAAGGCAGTCTGTACGGAAGCAGGTTTGCTTGCATTGAGAGAGCGACGAATGCGAGTAACTAAAGCCGATTTTACCACTGCGAGGGAGAAGGTGAGTAATTCGCCCCAGCTTGTAGCTCTCGTATCTAAACGCGTTTTATAGGTACTCTACAGAAAGAACGAGGGCACTCCTGAGGGACTCTATTTGTAGATGTTGGGTCGTGTCTTTTCCAAGGACTCTTTTTCTCGCTCTTATACGCTCTGCTCGTCCCCCGAAGGATATTGAATAGTCTGTGGAACGAAGCCTACCACATCTAATGCACATATTGACATCGGCATGACAAAGGTAATGTAATGAGTTGATACCCAAGTGTGTCTCCTGTGCTTGTGTACTTTGATTCGGAGGAAGGAGCTTACACGCTTGCTCCCCCGTGTTTGGCTGATCACCTAATTTTTGCCTCGACGTAGCTGCCTCAAAGTCATGTCCTGCTGCAGCACGGCCTTGGCCTAGGGTTCCATTACAAGGAATTTCGGTCAAGGACATTCTAATCTTCTGACAGTGTACTGTGATCCCAAGCAGTAACGATGCTGTCTATAGTCTTCATGTGTCAACGACCACTAATCCTGACCGTTTAAAAACTGGATGTGCAGTCTCACGATGTCCCAAAGCATCTGCACGGGCTATTGGCATTGCGCTACACATACCATGACATGATTTTGCACGTTTTCTTTGTTTGAAGCAAGTTCAAACGACTGTATAACCAAACTACTGTACTACTAAGATCACGTGACCATCTAGTGGCTCGCGTTCAATCAATGTACGCGTCCTTCTTGACTTCATTGCGACCGTTGCCCTGTTTTCCATATTTTCATCGCCTGTTCACGACAAGAAACGGCGGGTACTTCAACTTTCACCAAATGTCGGGCACCTCGCGGCAGTTGCTCGCTCTTGCGGTGCTTGATGTCTACTTTGACGAAGTAGTCCCACTTGAAAGATATTTACACGAGATTCTAAAACCATCCTTTGTTGACCCCAATTCCCCGAACCACGGGATATCTCTTATCCTTGCTAGTGATGAACTGCAGTCCTACCGCGATTTGCTGAAGACATCCTACGTCGGTCTTAAATCAGATGCATCGCATCGTCCGTCCTTCCCAGTCACGCCCCCGATGATGTATATGCGAGACGTGAGTTCACACCCATACTTCATACTATATCACGAATAGTTTGAATGTCCAATTAGATCATACAAAAGGCTCACGAGCGATTGTTCCTGGTCTCGAGATCAAGACCCAACAATGTTATTGCCCTTGGGTATCAGCGTGTAAGTTATTCTGTTTTCCCTTGTAATGGTTTTAAATCTGTAACCGTAGATTCCTGATAACGAGCGGGTCCGCTCATCATCTTCCGGGATATACAATCGGTTCATCAACACCCTCGTCACAGCTTTGCTCGGGACAGAGTGGGAGGTCATGCTGCAGAGGTAACATTCTTAATTAAAATATTCAAAGCGCGAAATTGAAAGTGTCTCAGAATTGGTGCCGACGCGATGCTACACCTTCTCTTGAAGACGTCACTATTCGTGTCGCTACCCAACGGATGTCTATGTCAACTCACGGGAGAACCAATCATATTTGCATCACTTTCGCCAGGAGGCGGATTCCTTAATAGCGGTCCGCATTATCGGGTGGAAAAGCGGAAAAGAGAAACCACCGTGCAGCTACCCCGGAAACGCCTTAGATTGATCAAGACAGTAACAAACCACCGTGAACAGTCCATCAAACCTTCTACAAAGAGGATTATCAGCCAACCTATTCAGAGGTACAGCAATGTCATATAATTTCCAACTATTCCTTCTGCTTACGACAAAAGGCGTGCTGCAGCAGACATAAACTTTGTACGAACACGTATATTCTATGCTAGGCCATCTCGAGACCCTAGTGCATTTAGGATTGTGATCGGATTACCCTGCCATCGTGAGCGTTTTTCTGTTGGAAAAATCACTCAAGTCATATTTCCTGTAGATGCCTTAAATCGTTTGCGTCCGTCATACTTCAAGAAGCCCCGCAACAACCCTGACACGTACAAGGATCCTGACCCTCGTGCTCTTGCAAAGGATGCCCGTCATCTCAGCAAATACATGTTCCCCTCACAGTATGGGCTATCAAGCGTATTTATCGTCGACACAAATCGGAAGGAGAAATATCAACAACCAGATTATACTGATAGGGAGCAAGAGATCAAGGCAAGAGTTTCTGTCATATTTATAACCTGATTTAACATGCAATATAGGTCCTCGGTAACTGTAAAACACCTAAGCGTCTGAGAGATGTTCTGTCTCTACTTGAGAAGATCATCTGGAGACATGGCAAATGTGGTTATAAGCCTCTACGCGATAAAGTCTGCCCCTCGAAAGTAATGATTTTCATGCAGACACAGTGGTTCATGTGGCTCATCTGTTGACAACCTTAGGTCGTCAAGACTAACAATCAGGCAATAGACAGTACCGTTATCTTGGTGCGTGTAGTTCATGTTAAGCACGAATACGTTTCTAATGGCAACAGGAAATGGTTTCCGAGCATTCTTTTCAATTGAAGTCTCAGCCCACGCGATACAGTGGCGACATGTCTATTGATTCAAACGGAAACTCGATTCTTCCTCAAGAGATATCTCAAGCCAAGAAGTATGGTGAATATAAACCTCGGTTCATTGAATTCACATGTAGTCACATTGAGGTGTGTACAGAATGAACCTTTCGAGGGGCAGAATATCTGATGTATACAGGTTTTCCGTTATGTTATGCTTTTGACCAAATTTGTTATCCCAATGCAACTCTGGGGATCCCGGAAGAATCTGAAATTGGTACTGAGTTGTATGTATTATGTTTTTTTTTGGCTTCGGGTTATAACAGATTACAGATGTTAAGGAGTTTATCGTGGCTCGCCGATTCGAGACTTTATCGCTCCATCGTGTCCTACAAGGATTCTGCACCACTGATTGTGACTGGCTCATTCCCATGGGAACCCCTGGGAACTGTCACGGACGAGCTCCCGTAACGGACTCATTAAAGCGACGAGAACTGTTAGAAGAGTTCATTTTTTGGTATTTCGACTCCTTTGTTGTTCCATTGATCAAGGTACGTGGATACTCGATATAGTTGAGAGGGATAAACTACGGTCCAACTCAGACAACATTTTATGTAACTGATTCGTCCGCATTCCGTAACCGAGTCTTGTATTTCAGGCAAGATGATTGGGAGACCCTTTGCGCCCCATTAATAGACCAACTCAGCGAGAAAACTTTCCAGGAGATAGAAAAGGTTGTTAATTCGATTGCTTTGTTATTTATTGACCACCTGTCCATAGCACGAGGCAGAAGAAATCCTTCGTCAACGCAGACTCGGATTTTCTTTCGTTCGCCTGCTCCCAAAGGAAACAGGGGTGCGCCCAATCGTCAACTTGAGACGTAGGATGCCCAAAAACAAGGTGACATGCCTCAGTAATCTCACCTTACGAGGTTGATTGTTATGTTGTAGTCCTCAAACTTTGGCCACTCACAGTCCATTAACCAAGTTCTTCAGACCACTTTTCAGATATTAACATATGAAAAGGCAAGTATCTACAGTGACAGGTCGGAAGTTTGGTGGTTACATTCTCAACCACAGCAACGTCAGCCAAATTTACTCGGCGCTTCTGTATTCGGACCGAACGAAATATATGCTCGATTGAAAGCGTATAAGACGAGATTACTGAAGGATCATCCTTCGGGTATATTGTAAGCACCTGATCAACAAGAATGCAGAGATCGAGCTGAAAGAAGAAGGCCCAAGTTATACTTTGCAAAGGTCGACGTTCGGGCCTGTTTCGACACCATTGACCAATCTACCCTCTTGACAATTCTGAAGGAACTGATATCCGAAGTAACCGATCTGATTTCTTATTCTGCGCAAAACTCATTGTGTTTAAAGGATACCTACCTTATTCAAAGGTATGGGCAGATAACACCAGTTGCTGGCAAGATCAGGCGAGAGTATGTTAAGAAGGCATATCCAGAAGGTTCTTAGAGCGGCACAACCTTTACTCTCCTAATTCAATGTTCTCATTCACATAGATGAGCACCCTGATTTCGTAGCTTATGCCCGCAACTTGGCGAATGCATTGCGGGATACCATTTTTGTCGACCAGGTATCCACGGTCACGTCCACTTGTCACACCCTATCCCCATGCATTACCTTTAATAGGTAACTTACAGTCTGGAGAGTCGACAGACAGCGATGCAGCTTCTCGAAGAGCACATCAATGAAAATATTGTCAAGGTGGGCCAAAAAGGCTGTTGATCACTTCGTTTCTAATAAATTTATAGATCGGTCATCGTTACTATCGCCAAGTTGTCGGAATCCCTCAGGGATCTGTACTTTCCGCATTGTTGTGTTGTTACTGTTACGGAGATCTGGAGAACGGAAAGTTGAACGGATTCTTGAATGATCCACAAAATGTAAGCGGTAGTTACTTAGCAGCTTGCTAGTTGATTTGGTTGACAGAGTATAGTTGCTCCTCAGATTGATCGATGATTATCTCTTTGTGACCACCTGCCCGCAAAAGGCAAGGTCCTTTTTGGAGATAATGTCTGCTGGTCACCCCGAATACGGCTGTACGATATCGGAAGAGAAAACACTGACGAATTTTGATTACGATGCGCAAATTATGAATGTGGTCCCTCCTGGGCAGCGATGTATCACACTCAATGTTTTATCAAGGATAACACTAATCGCTATTTCAGTTTTCCCTTGGTGTGGGTTATTGATCGATACAACAGACCTGTCAATTCTCGCAGACTTGACACGACATGATGGTACAGGTATGGTGTCTCCACTGCCCTGGGTCGCTCTGAGTACAGACCTGCGTAGACCTCAGAGATTCGTTAATAGTGGACCAAAGTCGCAACCCCGGTGTCAATTTCGCTCACAAAATGCTGCGGTTTGTCTCATCCACGTCTGTGCCAACCACTGCTAAAGGCCCCCAAGACTGGGTAAATCAAGAAACCATATCATCTACAACGATACAAGCCTGAACAGTACACATACCGTGCATTTGAACATCTACAAGAACTTCCTTGTGGCCGCTGCAAGGATGCATTACTACCTTGAAAGCTGGGGAACCGATGTTTCGAAGAACATCAAGTTTTTTTATAGTATGTCTCCGAGATATGCTCTCCTGAATTGTACGCATGATTGTGTCCATTTTTTAAAAGACACCATTCGTCGGATGATACGATACACATACGCAGTAATCATGCAGAGTGCAAGAAATAAGATCTCCCGAGCAAACGAAGGAAAATGCGACATCCACAAGGCGCATGTCCTTTGGTTAGTTCTCCCTGTAACACCCAGATCATACGCTCAAGTGATGCTATGGCTAGGCTGGGTACACATGCATTCCATGCTGTGCTCAGTAGGAAGCTTGATCTTTATGGCTCTTCGCTGCTCAAGCCACTGGCTTTCGAACTTTCCCTACCAAGGAATCAACGTATTAGGCGTCGATTCAGGAAAATCGTAAAGGAAAGCCTGCCCATAATGGTGTCCATAGGCCTTTGAGTCTGTCGATATTCTACTTTACTCCTTATTTCTGCGGTCACCGATCAGTACAATGTGACTCTTCGGTATATGTGTGATCAAACTTCAAACTTCATGCTTCATGTTCTGACCACGACTTGTGCGTGAAATGGGGTGCAGAAAGACCACACGGAAGCCCGCTGCTTGCACTGCCTGAACCATTCCCCGTTGGCTGCACCGTGTACACGCCAAAGACCTCGAGGCGGAAGGCGTTGCAGTGTGCCACAATTGGCATATTATAGCCGACTCCTGCTTGACCCGATTGTTTCAAGGACGCTCTTTCGTTGCGACGAGTCGGTCATCAAACCATTGCGAACAAGTTTGTCGCCATGGCCCGACCGTTGACCACAACCTTGAGTCTCATTGCCCTCTCGTTTCTTGTTGTCTCGTTCGCCTACTTTGCACACTCCTACGTATCGCCTCTCGGGCCTGCACCACACCTCGGTATAGGTTTCCGATTTTCGGTCATTCTTTCCACCCTCGCACGCTACGTACGGGCCGCTGCATATGACCCCTTCGTAACCCAACAAATTCCTCTGTCGGCGCAAAACTCGCCACGGAAAGATGCCGACGAATCCGAAGCTACCATGAGCGAACCGCGGCCCCGCTTTACTAGAAGAATGGTTGCTGTCGGTGATATCCACGGTGACCTTTACAACGCAGGGCGCGTACTCCAAATGGCTGGCGTTGTCGATGAGGATGGGAACTGGAGCGGAAACGTCGATGTTTTCGTCCAGACAGGCGATATCATCGACAGGTTCGTGCTCTGGTCATCTGTTTTCGATCTGGCTAACTGTCTAGCATCAGAGGCGACGATACCATCGAGCTATTTCAGTGGATGGAGGATCTCAGAGAGCAAGCACATGGTATGGGAGGTGAGGTGATTAGTATTCTAGGAAACCACGAATGGATGAACATCATTGGTGAGCGAAATACACCTCGCAAAACTTCTGCAGGACTGAAGAGTAACTTGCAGGTGATTGGAGGTAATCGTCTTGAATCATTCACGACTGAGATTACATGACGAACATCACATACAGATACGTTTACCCTTCCGAAATCGAAACGTTTGGCTCCATCAGTTTGCGCCAAAAGGCGGTCACGACCGGATGGCTCGCTAACACATGGGAATCCAATTACACAACGGCTGCACGCATTCCTCTTCATAGTCTTCTCGGGCCTCCTAATACTGATTATCCACCTGAGAAGGGTACTGTGTATGCGCGCGCAAATGCCGGGCCTCTCTCACATGCAGCGTTTTCGTTTGTGCATGGTGGTCTAGCGGCAACATACCCTAACCTCCAGCCATTTCCAAGCGCAATTAATAATATCTCTGGAGGACTCCTTAGTAAACTGAGATCTCGTTCACCGCAGCCTCCCCCTCACCCGCCTCACGCGTACCCCGGGTTGCCCGCAGGTACTACACGTGAAGAGGCACGACTTTACGGCGCCGACGGTCCTCTGTGGTACCGAGGATGGGCAGAGGGAGAAGAGTCCAGGATTTGTGCGCTTGTTGACAACGTCCTCCAGAAGACTGGCACGCGTCGGATGGTCATGGGACACACACCACACCTACAAAGCATCGTAGCGCGCTGCGGAGGCAAGGTGCTCATCATCGACACTGGTGTGTTCTGGTGTCTCCGCCGAACAAGTTCTGTCGTTGATTTTCGTTGCACAGGTATCTCACATGCTTATGGGGGGGCACTTTCTGCTTTGTCCATAGAATATACCTTAGAACCTGTCAAGGGTGGGGGTTGGAAGGAGCAGGAAGTAGTCAAGGCGTTGTACGCTGAACAGGAGGACGAGCTTTTGGTAACAGCCGAGCGTGAGTTCAATGGGGACTTGTGGTAGACAAAATAGCAACTAGGGGTTGGGATGACGTCGTTGGTCAACCAGTCGGGACTACTATTTATCAGGTCACAGTCCATGATGTCTCATACGCTTGTCTCCTTTTAATTATATGTCTGCTACCCCAACGCTTTCAGTATCTAGTGGTCAAACTCACTATTACGACGCACCTGTTATGCAATTCCATCTTCATACAGACGACGCTACCGGTGGAGGCGAAGGCAGCTCTGCCAACCCCCGTCTTGAAGGTGAAGAGTTTCCCCGAACACGCTACAAAAGAATTACCCTCTCATCGATTCTGCAGCCTCCAGAAGCTCAAGCGTCACGAATCAGCCCAACTACGTGGTGCAGACAGGGCCTTCCAGGCGTGCAGAAGATGAAGCAGTACAAACACCTTCCCTCCATTCTCTGCCCACTGAACCTGATGATGAAAAACAAGTTCCTGGAATGAAGACGGTGTATGATGAAAATGGCAGCGCTTTGGCAAGGAAAGCGTCGGTTCGGACGACGGCAAGCATGCACGCTACTTCCGCGTTTGCGAACGGCGCCCCACTCACAGGACCGAACGCCGAGCCCCAAGTTGACGAAAACCTACTCGATAGGGGCGCTAGTGCTGAACGATCCCTAAGTCAGAAACAGAGGAACCGAATCATGAAGGAAGAGAGTGCGTCTTCAGACCGAAATAGATACATGACGTTGACATTGGGGCAATAGGGAAGGAGTCCAAGAAGTTCTCAAAACTTCTTAGGACGGAGTCAACCACCGAAAAAGTGGCTCTAGACTCGGCTTTGAAGACCCTCTCTTCCCTTCAAAGCCTGCATAAAATAGCTATCAAACGAGAGGCGAAAGCCGAAGCATCGCACGCCAAGGCACTCTCCGCAGCCCAGGAAGCGGAAGGTAAATTTCATGAGGAGAAGGCTCGAGTAACCGAAATGCGAGCTCGCGCAGAAGCCCGGTGTATCCAGGAGCATGCACGCTGGGAGGGGAGGAAAGGCGAAGTCCAAGCACAGCAAGAAAGGTTGGATTCGGCAAGAGAAACCGTGAAGGCGACGGAATCGCGTATTGCCGAATGTGCCCGCGAGGTTGAGAGACTTCGCATCGTGAAGGCAACAGACGAGGTCTGTCAGTGTTGTCACGTTCGTGGACAAATCTGACAATTCCTGTAGCGCGAGAGAGAAGCAAAATTAATTGAGATGGCCGGTCAGAAGTAGCAACATGGGTCACGATCCACCTTATCCAACGTTAGCACCTGGTGTACGTCTTGTCGACCTGTACCATATGGATAGGTTCAGACCAAGTTTGATGCGTTACGAATTTTCTGAGGTAGAAAGCAGAGTCAGTAACTAAAATTTAAGATTAGGGTGGAAAATGTAAAGATCAGATGGCTGTTCTTAGTATTTATCGTTTTGTTTTTCACCAGTGCCGATGGCTCAGGTATGGGTGATAATCGATATCATCGTGTAGTAGTTGCACAAATGGCAAGGCTTTGGCAACTCACCAGCGGAACTGAGTCAGCAAAAAGGTCAAGGGAAAAACTTGCAAAATTCGTTGAGCTGGTGAGGAAACATTCCGGTACCAGTGAACCAGCTGGAACACCCAAAGTACGAATTTACGACCGTCACACTGTTTGATTCGGGCGGCGATCAGTTCGCATAAAGGCGACTTTAGTGGCAGGAGAGATGGGAGGAAGAGTAATACCAGGCGTGGGTAATTGACTAAATATATTCGGCAGGTACTAAAATAACAAGTCACCAATCCTCCAGTAGGACATACGGTCAATGCAGACACTCAGGAACTACCGCAGTGTTTGATGGCGCCGGCAACTGCTTGGACATAGCCACGAACACGGGGTATCCAGTACTCGTGGATGAAACTCGCAACTAGTTAACGATTCGGTTCGTTCGGCCTTTGCGAGGTCAGTGCAAAGCAAGACATCGCATAAATAGTGCACTGATTAAATTTTGAGAGGTAGTCATAGTGTAGCAGGGTACCTGCGGCCAAACAAGCTAGAACGTCAATATCATAAATCATTGCCGTTTCCTGACTCGATGCTTATGCTTTGTGGCCTTCAACTAACTTGATCCGCAAACTAACGCAGCGCTGCTCTTCGAACAGTTGTGCGCGGGTTAGCTCAGTATAACCCATTATCTTTCCATGTCCTTCGGGTACCGCACCCAGGTAGCTCGTGGTAGACCGAAAGTTGTCAGGCATATTTGTGTCAGGTATTTCTTTTGGTAACATGTCAACCTGTTGCTTAATCTAAGGCAGGGGGTCACAGATACGCAAAGGATATTTAATAGAATACCTTTCCCGGTACGATAAAGATATATGCCTGGAACCTTACAGTATGCTTTGCTCTCTGTTTGCTCCTCGTCTCCTTCTGGCTCACTATTATTTCTACCCTCCAATTCATGGTGTCAACTTCTCGTCCTTGCTTTTACTGGAGTCCATAACCAACATCCAATACACTCGTTCGTTGTTCGCTGTACCCCAGCCATTTGAGCAAATCCTTCGTGACTCTGGAGTCAACCTTGCTCGTATTCGCATTTGGACTGCCGGAATATACAACATAAAGTATGGTCTTGAGCTTGCTAAGAGAGCGAAGGCTGCCGGCATGGACGTTATGATTGATCTTCACTATGATGATACATGTGATGTCACCTTTTATGGACTGGAATCGTGTGGCAACCTAATTGTTTTTTAAACGTAGGGGCCGATGCTGAACATCAAGCTATCCCTCGGGGTTAGCCAACCGACTTCGAAGGACTTGTGTCCAAGGTTTACAAGTATGTTTGCACCCTTACGATGTATCCATTCCGATCATAGCTAACATGCAAATTCCTAGTTATACCCACACGGTTGTGGAAGCATTCGGTGCTCTGGAAACTCCTGTTCAATTTGTTCAGGTAATGTCTCCGTTCTTTAAATGTGGCCATCTATTGTTTATTGAAACATTATTGACCATATTTGAACACAGATCGGAAATGAAATCAACGATGGCCTCCTCTGGCCTATTGGGAGAGTTTCTGTCAATGGTCTTGGTGATGCGTCCAAGCTTCTCCGTGCCAGCGCGTTTGCAGTTCGTAAAGCTTCGCCTTCGACGAAGACAGTCATTCACCTAGCTAATGGATGGAATAAAGATGATGTCGCCTGTTTCTTCACCAAGATATTCAGCACCGGCGAAACTACACAGGACCATGGTTTTCTGAGGCACTCGGATATTGACGTGACGGGCTTCTCTTTCTAACCGTTTTATGGGACAGCCGCCACCCTTAATATCCTACATTCCTCGCTCAATTACGCCAAGTCTACCTACAAGAAGGTTGGCAACGCTACGATGCGACTTGCCTAGCTGGTGACATTTTCTTATTGAGTACTATAGGACATCCTAATCGTCGAGACAAATTGGCCAGCAGTATGCGATTCAAAAGCGACACCACTCAGTGAGCCAACAATCCCGATTGGCGTCGAGGGCCAGATGATCTGGACCAGTTGTTGTCAACAAACTTGACGTGGAAGACAGCAAGGCATTGGGATTATATACTGAGAACCTGGCTGGGTTGAGAATGCAGGACTAGGTTCGCCTTGTGCCGTCTGTTTTTTTAGTGTCTTGAACCTGCCTGCCTGACTCCCTTCGTGCCTTTGGACAATCTTCTGGTGAATGGAGAAGGTGTGGCCAGGGCATCTATAGGACTGTTCCGAGAAATGTAATACCGTTTAGCTTAGACTTTACAGTGCAGACTTGGTTAGTAATTGTGGTTAACCTCTTACAAAGTCTACCAAGTTGGCATGTAGTCACACGGATGACCAAATTCGCAATGATGAAGCGGTTTGCATCTGTCTCGAAATCACCTGCAACTTGGTCCAGTCGTCCGCAGTGTTCACAGCCACGCCTTGGACGGAATATTACTTCCCTCCGCAAGAATCAGTGTCAAATCGGTTTAGCACATCCCCAGTATCCATTAACCTCTGTTTCAACACACCGGAGTCCAGTGCGACCATTCAATTCAAGTTCGTCGATACAAGCCATGTCAGCAGCGACTTCTACGTTTTACAGTCTCCAAGCAGACCTCCCTGGGGGTAAGACTTACGATTTTGACCAACTGAAGGGCAAAGTTGTTCTCATTGTCAACGTTGCATCTCAGTGGTATGTATCCCCTTCTCGGCACTGCACGAGGGCTGACAATCGAGCACAGCGGGTTTACCCCACAGTACAAAGGCAGGTTGCGTCTACCTCACCACGGCGCCTAGGACAGACAACTTCACTTACAGGTCTGCAAACCCTGTATGAAAAGTACAAGGACAGCGGCTTCGTAATTCTCGGCTTTCCCTGCAACCAAGTGAGTGATTCAGGCGCGATGCGTTGCGATTGCCTGACTCGATATTTTCATATAGTTTGGCGGACAGGAACCGGGTGACGACACGTCCGTCGGGTCGTTTTGCCAGCTCAACTATGGCGTTTCTTTTCCCATCATGAAAAAGTCCGACGTCAACGGTGACAACAGTAACCCGGTCTACAAGTGGCTGAAAAATGAAAAGCCTGGCATCCTAGGTTTGACTCGTATCAAGGTCTGCGTTTCGTTGCCCTTGACATTACCTTTGTCTTGATGCGCGACACCATAGTGGAACTTTGAAAAGTTTTTGGTCGACCAGAGTGGTAACGTTGTAAATCGCTGGGCGTCCACGACTACTCCCGAGGCCATCGACGTTGCCGTGAAAAAACTTCTTGAGAGCAATACCGAATGACTCGCAGTGGGAGAACATAGGCCCAAGCTTTAGACTGTCGAGTTTTTTTGGAATCTTGTATTTCCGCCATGTTTTCAGGATTCAAGCAGGGTTCATCATTTCAACCAGGAATGTATAAATGCCAGCGAATCGGACAATAAAGTCTATTCCAACACACAAGGCAAGAATGCACTTCGAAATGCAGTGTAGAATCAGACCGGTCAAACGGAGCATCAGTCGCTCTCGCCCACAAATTACCCTGCTCTGATGGATGTTAGGCAACTCCAGTTCAAGAACATAAACTTATTGATGCAGCGAACTCACGTGCACATACATTATGAGGTTCACCCCAAAGTCCACAAGACTTCATTGGAGTGATCACATACTCAGTATGATAGTAAAGTGATCATGAAAAAAGAATGCTTGTGTCTTGGAATCAGTCCGCACATGCCATGGGATGTTGATAGTCAAGCAATGGCTGACTGAACGGAGCGGTGTTACGTCATCACAGGTAGTACAAACAAACACAGGGTATTATAAATTTGCTTTCGTGCACCCAACCACCCACACACCGTCCTTCACCTTGGTTTCTGCGTCAACCAGCCATTATTTCATCCTTAACCGCGTCTTCATTTTCCATCTTCTGTCCACGCAGAAGCAAGCGCAGAAGAGCCAATTTCATGCTTCGACCTCCTTTTAATAAATCGTCACATCAGTCTCTGTCTCGGTTAGAGTCCTCAAGTACCGTGAGTAACTCTGCCTTCTCCATTGCTATGGTGCTGATATTCCATTAAGCCCTAAATACCACCGCTCAATATGGCTAACGCAGGAATCGTCAACATTCGCCGCGACGTCGATGACAAGTTCTATCGCTATCGCATGCCGTTGCTTCTCACTAAGATCGAGGGAAAAGGCAACGGTATTAAGACTGTCGTCCCAAACATGACCGATGTCGCTCGTGCTCTCTCCCGCCCTCCCGCTTACATCACAAAGTTCTTTGGCTGCGAGCTTGGTGCGCAGACTCCGATTGATGAGAAGAATGATCGCTACATCGTCAACGGCGCTCATGATGCCACCAGGCTCCGCGAACTCCTCGATGGTTTCATTGACAAGTTTGTCCTTTGCCGCTCGTGCAAAAACCCCGAGACAGACCTCATCATCCTCAAAAACGGTCGCAACGAGGAAATCATTCGTGATTGCAAAGCATGTGGGGAAAGGACTGGCATTGATATGAGACACAAGCTCGTCACCTTTATTCTCAAGAACCCTCCCAAGAACCCCAAGAAGAGCAAGAAGAAGACCGAAGCTAATGGCGCCACCGGTAACGGGAACGGTGTTCACGCGGCTGCTCCGGCCGTTCCTGGAGAAGGACAGGATGATGCTGATGCCGATGCCGAGAGTGACGACGAATTAACCAAGAAGATCAAGGCCGAGGCCGCGGACTTGACTACGCAGACCACTCTTGCTACGGATGAGTGGTCCGTCGACACATCCCCTGAGGCGGTCCAAGCACGTATCAAGTCGTTGGGGGCTCAGGTTGGCGGCATATCTCTTGGCGGTGGTGACGATGAGGGGAGCGAGGAGGACGCTGACAGCCCATATTCTCAATTTGGACACTGGGTCGAAGAAAACAGGGCCGACGATGATGTTGGTTCGGTCCAGATTTTCAAGAAGGCTGAGGAGTTGGGCGTGGAAAAGAAGCATAAAACCCTCCTCGTTCTTGTGCAGGTTTTGTTCACCAAGGATGTTGTGAAGGAAATCGCCACTTATAAGCCCCTTCTAGCAAAGGTGAGTCAGATTTTCGGCCATTGCCTCTACTAACTTGGCATTACGCAGATGGTCACTTCTGAGAAGCATCAGAAAGCTTTACTTGGAGGCATCGAGCGATTAGTCGGGTTGACGTATCCCGACCTGATTCCTACTGTTCCGAAGATTCTTATGGCGTTGTATCAGAACGACATTTTGGACGAAGATGTCGTCACTCAATGGGGTACTCATGTCAGCAAGAAGTATGTGGACAAGGAGACGAGCAAAAAGGTTAGGAAGGCCAGCGAGCCCTTCTTGAAGTGGCTTGAAGAAGCAGATGATGATTCGGAGGATGACGAATGAGCTGGTTACTACTCGTATGGCCTATCAGGTGGACTACTACATATGTTTTCTGTGATCTATTGACGTTTATTGATTGGTTTTGCCTTTTCCACCTTTGAATGCACCTTTCCTGTTCTCACTATCAACATGACTTCTGAATCAGAGAAACCACCGTTCAAAGCACCGTACATTGAGGATTCGAAAAGAAGAGTGAGAGTCTTGTTTGGGGGAAAGGTTGTCGTCGATAACTACAAGCCAAAGCTAGTGTGCGCCACTTCAATAGCCCCTGACGGTAGTGCGGACTAACCCTTCCAATCGTTAGTTGGGAGCACCCCTACTATCCCTTTTATTACTTTCCACTGTCGGACTTCCCGTCTTCCTTGGTGCAGAAGTCCGACCAAGTTGCACCGGAGGGTACGAACATCTACGACTTAGTAGTCCACGATCGAGTAGCCAAGAGGGCTGTAATGGAGTTTACTGGCGAGGGGAAGCACAAGGAACTCGCGGGCCTCTTCAAGATCAATTTTGCATCTGCAGATGCGTGGTTTGAAGAGGACGACCGAATCTACGTGCACCCTAAAGACCCTTACAAGGTGTGTCCAGGACTTAATGACTAACGACTCGGTTTGACCCCCCATCCAGCGTGTCGACGTTCTCCAAACTTCTAGGCATATTCGCATTGAGGTAAACGGCGTCGAAGTGGCAAATACGCGCAGGGCCTGCTTTTTGTTCGAAACTGGTTTGGGTAGGAGAACCTACATCCCTGTCATGGATGTCAAGTTCGACCTCTTAAGGCCCTCGGAAACCACAACTGCTTGCCCTTACAAGGTCTGTGTTCCCGATTTAGATCTAACGCGACAATTTGACCGACAGCGCTCAGGGGTGGGCAAATTACTTTGATGTGGAGTTGCCAAACGGCGAGGGCCACAAAGATATTGTATGGTACTACCGCACTTCCACCCCCGAATGTATCAAGATCACAGGTCTCTTGGCTTTCTACGACGAGAAGGTGAGCGTTTGGGTCGATGGCGAGAAACAAGAATGAAGTTAAATGGGAAGCTGGTTGCATGTACAATAGTCCAGAAGCTAGTGTGGAGTGAAGCGTAAATTAGCCTATCACACATGATCACCCAAAAATCCCTTGACAATTCCATGATAAGCAGGCTTCGGGATTAGGTTCTATAAGGCGTCAGGTTCGGATAAAATGCAACCGAATACATAGTCACCGCGTCCCAGGGGCAGGCTCCACCATAACCGGAAAAGGCGGATGGAATCCAAGAGTACTGTGATTGGTTAATCCAAGTGGCTTGGTGACCAACCACTAAATGACATACCTTATCAGTATAATCCCAAAGAGTGACACCAACACAACGAGGAACACGCCTGCAAGTACGGACGACGGACATGTAATCCAATTGTTGCTGCTCTAGGTCAGCATCGGTGACAGGGAGCTCACTTCGAACGTCAAGCTCTGTCACAGCAACTTCAAGGCCGAGATTAGTGAATCTTTCCATATTCCTCTGGAGCTCCTTTGGTGAAACTTGACCGAGAATGAGGTGGCATTCAAAACCAATTCCATGGATTGGGATGCCATTGGCCAGGAGATCCTCGACTAACTGGACCATCGCATCGATCTTGGGGCCTGTAAAGATGACAGTGACCACAACGACAGAACGCGCAAGGTCGAGCTCACCAGTGTACTCAAGGCCGTAATCATTGACATAGAGTTTAGCGCTTGGATCAGCAGCATGGGCCGTTTGCAGGGCAATGTTGATGTAAGATGACTCCAGGTAGGTATAAAATACATTGGCGCGCATTGTCCCGTCATCCGCGAGGGGCTCTGGAATCTGGAATTCAGGTAATGTACAGTAGCAAAAATTCACCACACCTACCATTGATGACATCCCAAGCATCTTTGATTAGGGTCACAAAAGCTGCAACAAGTCATGGGACGTGACTCACAACTGTTATCGACCGTATCGTTCAGCCCGAAGTCATGGAAAGGCGTTGAAATAGCTTACGGTTTCCCTGCAAAGTGTGAAACTTCTGTCCACACATGAGTTTCGAGGACTGAAGTCAGGGTTTCTGGTGTCCAATGCCCATACAAGACCCAATCGGGAAGCTGTCTGTACCAGACGAGGTTGTGGGCTGAAGAAGTCCAATGAACACGAGAGTCAACAGATGGAAGTATGCCAGAATACCTCTCAACACCTTCCCTGTCGCCTCCGCCAAGGAAACAATGTCATCACCGCGTTCGAAGTTGAAAACATTCTGTTCTGGCTCAGTCGTATCCTGAGGGCATTCCATGTTTTGTTCAGTTGATGAAAATGGCGTTCAGAGGAGATACAAACGCACCCATTTCATGCTGTTTCCGGGAGTAAGCTGGCCAAAGATCTCCGTGTTATTCAACACCTCGACATAGGGCATATCAGTTAATTCTGGGTTGTCAGTAGCGGTACCAAAGTAGAGCTTTCCAGCAGTCTTGGCAGCCTGGTTTAATGCCAAAGCGGAATCTCCCCTTGAAGTAATGCTCGCCGACATCCGCGCGAGTGAAGCTTGTACTAGGGAAAGGAATAGGGCAAGAAAGAGTGATATCATCGTCGCAGCGGTGCCCTCTGCTTAGCACTCAAATACTCTATCATGTGCAGGAAAAGATCATATTGTGTTTCCAAGTTACTGATCATCCATCACACCCGATGGGCACATATCTCTGAGATTAAGTCTCAGTCCCCCAAGCCGCTCTCACCAAATTGATTCGCTTACTCTCAAAACAGGTTCATGAACGTTGGTCAACGTGATGGATTGGTTTCAACGCTACCCCTGAGATTCTTTGTGACGGGAGCTATGCCAGGGAGTCGCGGTGATCAACTCGGAATATACACGGCATACCGTGCCCCACTCACCGCGAAGTCCTATTACTAGTCACGTGCCCTAGAGTCCCTTGTACCACGTACGTCGTAGTCACCCCAACAGAGCGTGGTCCAGTTCGCTTGTCCTCTCGTTGGCCACGGCAGGCTTCCAGGAAGTCACCGAAACCATAAGCATTTGCCCAAGTTCTCGTGAGGACAACAGCATGGCGACGTCCATGATGTGGTACATGATTAATGATTGTTGGATTTACTCACGTGGACTAACTGAGTTTCAAAATTCTACCTTGACAATGTCCCGCCTAACCAGAGGTGATGCTAATGCTCTCGTACAGCTCAGCGATGCCACACTTGGGGCTTTTTCATTTGTTCCACCTTCAGAAGTTCTCAACCACCTGATCCGATTCCTCTCCACATGGAGTGGTACTGAGTTGCGTGCGATTCTTCTCTTTTGCTACTTCCAGCTTATATGCACGCATCCAGCAAGTTGTTCGCGGTATGGGTCTATGGTTGAAACGATGCATAGTACTCACTCTGGTTTCCAGCTTATTCAGTACACAATGAAGCTCGTTACCCCGGCTTTACTTGCGCGGGCGAAATTCCAGCATCGGCTTGGCCTCCGGAAGGAACCAACTAGCAGTGTCGTGCCATCGTTCATGGAGTTTTCGAGTATAATCGGTGATTTCAAAATGTTGGGTAGATTCTGGGGTAAGGAGGTCCACGCATTTGGCATCGATTACCCAGAGAGATGAATCATCGCTCGGCTAGGTTTACTTCCCATCTTGCAATGGATGATATCTATGGAAAGGAATCCTCCGCCAACTCGTGCTCTCCTCACAATCGAACGTTTACAAGGATGGGCGATGTTGGCTTACTACCCACTGGAACATCTTTATTACTTGCGTGCCCGTAATCTCATTCCGGCTACAATCCCTTCTATCTCATCTTTCTTTTGCCGCTCCTCAAAACGAATTCATCTCAACCCTAACTCTCTAGTCATGTGGTCTTGTCGTGCTTGGGCAGTTTATCTCATTCTCCAGTTTGCACACTTGATAGAGGACAGAAAGCTACTGCTTATGCAAGAAAGAAACTTGAGGAAGGCCAAGGGGATCGCTCCAGAAGACAAGGAAGATTTACAGAACAAATGGGACTCTTTTTGGAATGAAGTGGTAGCCAATTCCGCTAATTTACCGTTGGCCCTTCATTGGTAAACTGCTTTCTCAAGATCCGTCCGTTTCTCAACCTTTCTAAGGTCGTTTGAGCGAGGCATCTTTGCCAATGACGTATGTATCTGAATGGGACAGAGTGGCGGTTGCTAATATGTGACACCAATAGATATGGCTCTCTATTTTTGGGTTCATAAATGCAGTAGCTTCTTTCAGAAGTGGATGGAAGGCTACTGCCCTCCCTTTGACAAGAGGGGGCAAAACGAACGACGCGATGGAAAGTGGCCCTGGGATTGCAGGTGACGAGAAGTCCTTGAGTTCTGAGGTGGTTCAATTTATCATTTTAATTGACATACTTACCGACTTGTCTGTTCCCAGTGACACATTTTTATTCTTCTGATGTCCCGGCAGCTGTTAATTACCACGAGTATGGCCCATACTATGTAAGCTTGTTAAAGGTATACTCGAAACTTGGGCTATCCCTTACATTGTGTTTGTCGTTATCTTGGAAGTGTTAATAGCATCCTCGAATCGAATCGAAGTGCGGTAAGGTAGTTAATCTTTAGCATTGAGTCTCGTTTACTCTTTTCGCGCGTTTAAATCCCAGATTTCTTGTCCAATTACAGTACGTTGGTGTGCAGCACCAGTGCGAAAGGTTCATTCCCACTTGTCAACGTCTGAAGAACGAATATACCGTACACCACTATGTCACAGATCAACATTGCCGGTCAGTATCCAATCCGAGGGTTCACGTTCGGGATGGCAGATAGTTATTGCAGAGCACACCGCAGCCAAGTCGAACTGCGTCACGTCCATCCTGCAGAATACCTAAAGAATGCCATTCTGCAGAGATCTGGACGGGAGCTCGGGGATCTCAGCTCCTTGGATGTCCTAACGACCCCGATACTACCGGCGCAGCACCATATTCGCCCTGAATTTCCTGCAAAAATGACAGCATCTATTCAAAAGATTGTGGTCGTGAGCTCGGAACGATCGCGCGGCGCCATGACTTACAAATTGATGACGTTGCGTACCCATCGTTTTTCCCGGTTCCGTCTTGAGTCTATCCTGAATGTGAAGAAGCTTATCGTAAAAGTGGTGAATGGCCGTATCGTTACGACCCGGTGCGTGCAGAGGTCTGGGCTCGTATAAGACATGTGAAATGGCATGCCAGCTGTCTTACACTCACTGATCCACGGCTGCACTATATGCAGCGCAGCGCATAATCCCTACAAATCTATGCAGTCTCGGCCAGCCTGTCAAGCGTCATGACCCACCAAATGCCCCAATTGCATCCAAACGGTCGGCGTCCTGAACACAATGAAGTTCTACGCAGGTCCTATGCCATTCTTCAAGTTTACCACTTTCACGCAACTTCTTCTCCGTTGTCCACGAGACATTCTCTACGATCTTCACAACTTGGGCAGCACGACCGTCGGATATAAGGTCCAACGCATAGTTGTTGACCAACGCCCGGAAGAATGGCAGAAAATATGCATAAGGGTCTGCAGCTTCCGCAGCTGAAACGTATTTCTTGTCCAGCACATCATGCAGGATGGAAGCGAGGTCCACAACCAATAGATCAGGGCTTTTATGTGGAAGTGAACGTGCGAGAGACAGTGCTGTCTTCCTTACGCGTTGGACTAGCAGTGGGCACAAGCCATAGAAGGTTCCGAGTCAAAACCGACCACACAAAAAATCTCGTGTCATACCATGGAACGCATCGTGGGATGGATCGTAACGTGCCATTGTGGCAATCATGAGTTTCTCTGCTGCATCGAGGGCAAGCTGCTCTGTTGCGGAAGGATACAGGGTCATGTCCGAGTCGTGGAATGGTCATCGGATTTCGGGTCACTTCCGAAACATAACCAAATTCTCCTCGCGAACTTTTTCGTCCACCAAAACATGGGAGTACCAAAAGGACATACCATACTTTTTGTCGCTCTTTTACTGTGTTTTGCACTAACTACACACACCGTATTCTGTTCTGAACAGCCCAAGTTAGTCGTACGGGTGAATGTCTCAACAAACTCGCAAAATGTGCTGCCCTGCTGACCGTTCAACGTTTCACCCATAACTAGGCTTCCGACATTCATGACTGTGCTGCAGTAGAGAAACTGAGCGATCTCAAACATGCTGTGGAGGATGATGAATCTCCCCTCATGCGACAGGTGTTTGGTTGGCTGTTCCCCTTTGGTCCTGGCTGGAATGCAGGTGTGTCGTTTCCGATTAGGAACCTCTTGGAACGTTCGTGAATTCCTGCTGCAGTTCTTGGGACCTTTTACATCAGCTCGTACGTCTATTTGACCACAGGATGACTCCGAAGCCTAGTTTGCTCAAACCACCAACGTTTCAGGGTACCTAACTTCATCCTTGCATTCATCCCCGCGGAAATCGATGCAAATACCCTCAATACTATGACCGCGTTCGCCGTTAGTTTCCGTCTTCCATCAATATCTATGATTATCTGATCTTACCAATTGTGCAGACAGGCGGCCTCCTGTCTGATGTCTTCCTACACCTAATACCGCATGCATTCCTAGGCGAGCATCAGGATTCGGGTGCACATTTCGTTATGGTAGAAGACAAACGAAACATATTGATCGGGTATATGGTCATTGATTGACACATGTTCGAATGACTCAATTATAGTCGCTAGGCTAGGCATTTTTATCGGTTTCGCCGCTTTCTTCATCATGGAAAAGTCCCTGCGGGTTCTCAGTGGTGATGAAGGAGCCGAGGGTCATTCGCACGGCCACTCACATTCGCATGTCGACACATCGGTTAATACCGTTACTTCTGGTATATCGATCACACGTTCAGCTGATGGCCTGCGGCCCAGAGGCGGCAAGAAAGGAAGTAGCCAATCGGAACAAGTCGATCAGCCGCAGGCGAGCGCAAGTACTGGCCCTTCGAAGCTCTCGGCCTATCTGAACCTTTTTGGTGATTTTGTTCATAATATGTACGATGAAATTTCTTCGTGTTGTTGCTAATACTAACCTACTTTCGTAGAACGGATGGCCTTGCGTAGGTTACTCGATACACGGAGACTTCTTCTAAATGCGTCTCCAGTATGGCGGCTTCCTTTTACTCTTCTCCACTCATTGGCGCAACAACTACCCTGGCTTGCTTCGCGCACGAAATACCTCACGAGATCGCCGACTATTCAATTCTGGTTCGCAGCGGATTTAGTAAGCGACAAGCAATGCAATCGCAGTTTTTGACCGCCATTGGTGCCTTTGTACGTCTTCATAATTACGAGGAGTCCTGCACTCAAGTTATGTGTCTGATTTTGATTAGGTTGGGTAAGTGCGTGAAGCAGTGTTAGGAGTACCTCACTGACCTTTTTTACGCAGTACATTCATGGGGATAGCTATTCATAATCTATCAACCTCCGGCGCGGAGCCAGTGTCAGTCGATTTAGCGGCCGGCGTGAGACAGGACGCTTCTGGAATCCTTGGCACCACGACTCAGCTTGCGGACTTGGTGCGTTTATAACTACGCTAGTTTGTCAATGCATTTGACGGTGTGTAGGTAATCCCCTTTGTCGCCGGAGGATTTTTGTACATCGGCGCGGTCGCCGTGTTACCTACGTGAGTTTTTCCCTCCAAGATTCGTGATGATACTCAAGATTTGTCACGACAATCAGATTGCTAGCGGAGAGTAAAAGCGGAACACAGGCATTGCGCGAGGTATGGCAGTTTTCTTGTTACGGTACCTTCTTGAGGTGATTGATGAAACTTGTACAGTTCGGAGCGATGGCTTTCGGCGTTTTATGCATGTTTTTAGTGGCGTAAGCCATCAAACCTGTTCGATTGTGCTCCTCTCACGCTGTTTGACCCATTTTCAGATGGAACGAGTAGATGCGAGGCTCGCACCGTAGCTGCAGTGATTAGTACCAGTCACCGCGGCATCGCAGCATGTGTAGAGTACGGTGAATGATATCCTGCTTGAATTCGGAACGCGGAGGGATGCCGTGAGCCATTTAAATGAGAGGGTCGGCTCTTCCTTTCTTCTGTTCTCCATCGATGGAGGGATCTAGGGGACTGTGGCTGGTGGTGGCAATGCTGGCGAACGTGCGTCTGCTGTGGCGGCCCTGTTGGTCCACTTTCATTCATTTCCTACTCAACGGAAGTCACTGCGTAATTTCAGACACACGACCACCTCCGCCAAAAAATCTCTCAGAAAACTTCCATTCTCTTCCGACCCTTCACCACACGCTCTACATTAACTCCTCCCGGTCTCCCACACGGTCATATTCCTCACCACTGGCACCAGCCTTAAACCCACTGCAAAATCGTGAGATGGCCCGGAACATCCTCCTCTCCTCACACCCTGAACTTGCTTATAAAGGCTTTCTCAATAATGGGTAACAAGGGACGCGAAGTGCCTCGCGTGGTGTGCTGCGCAATTCCGATCGCGAGCGCCGCAAACAAGGTGCTCGTCGTTACAAGTCGAAAACGTCAAGATTTATGGGTCTGTACGTACTGTGTCTATTCTTTCCCTGTTCTTCGTCCACCGCAATCGTGGCGAGGCAAATCTCTCGTCTTCCCACCTGACTTGCTGCTTCATATAGTACCAAAAGGGGGTTGGGAGCCCTCGGATGTAATATTAGAGGCAGCTGCCTCGCGAGAAGCCTTAGAAGAAGGTCTCACCCTTTGTCCCTCTATCCGTCATCTCATCTCCTGATGAATGTCCTATCCCATTCCCTGCTATCCCTCTTGACTTTCAGCGGGTGTCCGTGGCAGAGTCACACGTTACGTGACGACCATCAAATCACCTTCAACAACCTATCACTTCTACGAACTCGAAGTATCATCTCTAGACAAGGATTGGCTCGAAAGTAAAGAACGAAGAAGAGAATGGGTCGACTACGCCGAAGCATCTCGAAGAGTCGCATGGAAACCTGAGCTTGCACAAGGGTTGTCCCTGTCGTCGTTGGCATCCCAACGGTAGAATTTTGCTTAACTGAAGTGCTCTACTGCTTCTGTGCGATCTTCAGGTTCCTATGCATCATCGCACTCTGAAGTTTACTAAACATGTCGACGCCAACATCGCGTTTTCTTAGATGTCGACGGATATTGCCCGTATACTCTACGCTTTTTCCTAACTATACCAAGATTCTTTTTTGACCCACCGCACCCGTCCTTGCATAGTTTGCTCTCCGATGTATCACTTATATTACCATTTCACGATGTTTTCAACATAGATTCGTGATTCCACTGAACAAAATTCCCGTATATAATTATCTAGATGGTTCGTTGTGCGGACGAAGCTTGAAGTTCAGTGTCTATGCTTTCTAGTGGCCTGTAAGCGGAATCCTTTGTAATTCCGGCAACAATTTCACTGACTTTTCTTTTTTTCTTTATTTTTCGTCTTGTCTGGTAGCCCGTTTGCCGACGGCTTGTCAGGTGCGCTGACCTTTCTGGTCTTTTCCGCGACTTTTTCACAGAACTGCCCGACGGTTCTCTCTGTGGAATTGTTGGTCAAGTATGCATTTTTCCTGCATGGTACCTGAGAGTCGTCCACTGACAACGAGCCATATGGTTACTAGGTGACACTTGTACCTATTTCGTCAGCAATTCTCGAGCCCTGAGTCGATTTAGATCTCATCGGAAAAGCACACGATGGAGCGCTAACACCGACGTACCACGTCCATGGTTTCTGAAATTCTTCTTGCGATCACCGGTACTCGGCTGAGACTCCTCGGAAACATGGCCTGGGGTTGTCAGTCGCTCGTCCGCGTTGTAGTGGAACCACCAGCCCGCCGAGTTTGTACCATGCCTCATAAGGTAGGCCGGACATGGATCCATCGCCAAAA
Organism: Phylloporus aff. rhodophaeus; assembly: GCA_038094475.1. Taxonomy (NCBI): domain Eukaryota; kingdom Fungi; phylum Basidiomycota; class Agaricomycetes; order Boletales; family Boletaceae; genus Phylloporus; species Phylloporus aff. rhodophaeus. Next base: position 16,869 of record JBBPUD010000005.1, on the reverse strand, counting down.
GGATTGACTCGAAACTGTATACCATGTGACGTGTTTGTTAATGAATAATATTTATTTGGGCCACACCTGACCTGCATGGGTTCTGAGTGTTCTCGGAGATCAGACCGTCCGATAATATATGTTCCGGGTGATCTTCATAAAATCGGGGGCGACGGATGGCCGCCGTCCCTCAGGGTTTATGAATTTGCAAGCGAGAAATGTCCCCCAGAGCGGTTGACAGTCTTGTAGCAGATCCTCGCCAAGAATGGACCATTTCCAATGTCGACTTCACGTGCAACTTTTCTGTCTCGAGGACGTGGAATCGGAGAGGTCTTCAGGGGCCTCGCAACGCCTGAGTCCCCCGGTCTGTGGAACCGTGTTGAACCCAGAACTCTCCTCTGAGAGGCCAGGTAGAGCAACGAGTGGACAAGGGCCACATGTGATGTCCTTAAACCGGAAATCCGCATGTGGGGAAGCCCAGCCACACGTCTTTGGAAACCCGCAAGTCGTCGACTCAGTCCGCCCGCCGTCGACGAACTGCACCGTCCAGTCCTCATCCTTTACTGGTCACCCGTCAAACATTGTCTGCTCTGCCCCCCACACGATGTCGTTGCTGACGCCCACGGAATCTCTCGCATTTCAGACGTTTCTGGATGCTGCCGCATTCCCTGTCGACTGGAGCATGCAGCTGGAGATCTCCCATGAGCATATGCCACCAGCTCGTGGAAGGGAGGCGCTTTCAAAGGCGACAAAAGACCTCATGCTGCTGGACGGAGACAACTGGCATTTCCCCCCTGGCCCTTATTCAACCAGCGAGCACTTGGCTACCTCGGCGCACAAGCAACAACAGGTACAGACCCACCCACGCTCTCTATTATACTCGATGAGGCAGAAAGGATCTTTGGATAGTAATGCCGACGAAGCTGAGATAGCGTATTCACCTGCGCACAGCCAGTCTGCGCAACCTCCCCATCATGTCATTAACTCCACTGATTCAAAGCGAGCTCGTGGGGATCCCAGTTCGTATCATCCCAGTTCGTCGTCCTCGTCGTCTAGACAATCTCCTGTCGATCACTTGACTTCACCGTCAAGTGCGAGGATCCCGTCGTTAACCAAGCTGTCTCCCCTTCCCGATGCAAGGTCATTGAATAGGCGAGCTCGTGCCCCCACTTCCCGAAACCTTGTCGATGAGGCACAGCTACCGGCACAAAATAAGGCCGTGCTGTTATCCCCATCACAAAAAAAGGCAAACCACATCCAATCGGAGCAAAAACGCAGGGCAAATATTCGCAGGGGTTATGACGCCCTTTGCGAGACCGTGCCAGCACTCAGAGAGGCCTGCCAGGTGGAAGATGAGCAACAGCTTGCAGAGGGTAAATCCAAGAGTCGACGAAGGGGGAAAGGAAGGGCGAAGAACGACGATGGAGAAAAGATCGACGGACGGGCGGGACCTAGAAGTGAAAATGTCGTGTTATCTAAAAGTAAGCGACTCTATTCTGCGTCTGCGTCTGCTTATCTGTTTCTCTAGCGATCGACTACCTGCACGAGCTGTTGTCAGAGCGGGAGATTCTGATGCAACGACTGCAAGTGGCTCGCAGCACCTTACCAGCTAATCATCCGTTGCTTCAACCTCGACCAGATGCACCTCCATTGTGGGAGCGAAAATGGTCGGGTGGAGAGAAAGGCAATGATGATGATGACGACGATGACGATGACTAGCGGGTGGGGAGGGGCCCAGTGCCGAGCAAGCCCGTTGCCTGTCTGTTTGAGTATTTAACAAACGTGAAGTGCTGAAGGGATGTGTCATTATATTTTAATTAATGGGGTAGGCCTTCTGTTTTGACTAGGTAGTGTATTCAGCAGCTAGACGTCGACAAGACTTCTTGGTTGGTTATTAGATACCTTAGAGCATTATATGATATTCTTGACTTGATAATCAAACTTGCGAACACAACAAGATGTCGGAAACCCATCGGGAGTCCCGGAAACGAAAATATCGTTCGGTACGGGTCCAGATAGTGCGTGGAGTAGCCAAATTGCCAATGCCCAGTTATACAGAACGGTCCAACCCCAACTTGGGTGAGACGGACTATCGAAGGTCCAGGCGTCTGGGCCAGCTGTGTCAAGGGAAAAGAAAAGCAAACTATCGGTGAACTGTTTGGCCTATTTGAATCGGTGAGAGTCCTGTCCTGCATCTAGAACGCATAGGTCAATGATCGTGATCAGCTAGCCGCCGAGCTTTGGCCAGTAGAAGGAAAGCACGAGGGAGATCATACCTCGGAGGATGAAGACGATAAAGTAGACTTTGAAGCTCTCATTGCACGAGAACTCGCTGCCATCAAACGCCCACGGATAGAAAGGCGATTTGGTTGGTAGCCAGTTGCTCTGCCTGTTCACATCCTGACCCCCCTTTCAAGCGAGTTGCCAGACAAACACCCCTTGCGGTAAGAATGTCGATGTCGACTAATGACAAGCTCATCCCACTTAGTTGTCTTTGTTTCTTGCCGGCCTCCAATTGATCCAGTCAGGTTGATCATTACACACGCCGAGAACATCCGGAAGACGGGTGCGGCGCAAACAAAGTACGGATATCAATGATCCATGCACTATCCGATTACCCTGACACACGGTGAGAAGGTATACGCACAGGCTTATCCCAGTTTCTGGGTCTTGTACAGCAAATCTTCCAGAGATACATTCTCTATGTCGACGCGTATTTGCGTCGTTTTTTGCGAAGGAGGAAGGGAACTCGGACACCGTCCAAGTGCACAAGGTAAGTTTCAAACTTGTTGTCCTATTCATCTTCTCAACGATAAATACGCGTCGCAGTACAAAATCGAACTACGAGTGCGGAATCATAGTACGTTGACCCGGATGGGTATCATTGAGGAAATAGCAAAGTGCATGCCTGGGAATTATGTGGTCGACCTTGACAACCCAGACGTATTCGTTCTCGTAGAGGTCTTCAAGGTGTGTCTCGTCATCCTGTTACGTCTCAAATGACTAAGATGCTGGCTTCAGAGTATATGTGGAGTGAGCATCCTGAGGGATTATTACAAATACCACAAATTCAACGTTATGACGCTGGCCAATGAAAAGAATTCGGTAGAGGACTTCAAGCGCGAGGCGGGACGTGTCCAGGGCAAAGAGATAAATCAGGTGGCTTCAGCATAGGTTGACGATGACGGTCAGGGAAAATGTTACGAGACCTGTAGATAAATGGAACCTAGTGAAGTAATCGCGTTCAGTTACTAGACTCTTGCGCGCAGCTAAACTACCAAATCAAGCGATCTTCTAGCACCACTATCCAGATATCTTGCCAAGTAACGTCTCCTCAACATGACTGATCCAGTGGACTCGATGCTCGATCTCATGCGTCGCCTGCCGCCGACACGTGTAGAAGAGAACATCAACTCTCTCATCCGAATCTGCCCTGACTACGCCGACGATCTTCTCGGTAGTGTCGACCAGCCACTCAAAGTTTTGACAGATCGCGCGACGGGGCGGGAATATCTTGCCTGCGATTACAACAGAGATGGAGATAGCTACCGGTGAGCGAGCTTTAGCTGCCCAACGTCTTCGTTCGTTCGCGCTGCACAGCTGACACATGTTTCCAGATCGCCGTGGTCCAACGAGTACGATCCACCGTTGGAAGACGGAACAACACCGAGTCCAAAACTGCGTAAACTGGAAATCGCGGCGAACGAGGCCTTCGACACATATAGAGAACTGTACGCGTTCCAGCTCGTGGTGATAACTCGTTGTTCTCCTCACCCTCGCTACGCGCCACAGGTATTACGAAGGGGGGGTTTCTTCCGTCTACCTCTGGGAACTCGAGGATGGCGGATTCGCCGGAGTGGTTCTACTCAAAAAGGGTGGGTAGACAACCATTTCGTCGTACCTCCGCATCCTCCGCTCCGGGAGTCACGTATGCGTGATACTAATTGAACATCTCCCCAGTGATGAATCCTACCAACCCGGACGAACCGACAGGATCATGGGATTCTATACACGTATTTGAGACGACCGAGCGCGGAAGGCAAGCCCATTACAAACTAACGTCTACGGTTTTGCTCCACCTCGTTACCCGACACACCGAAGATGTTCAGACCCATGTCGTTGCTATCCAAGAGAGGAAAGCTTCCGACTATGGCTCAAAATCGTCGGGAGAGGTCAATTTGAGTGGGAGCATGACTCGACAGGTGATTCACAACTTCATCATCCAAGTCTTGCTGACATAGTGCATCTCACAATAGACGGAGCAAGACTGGCCTCTACAAGAATCTTCATCGCATATCACCAATACTGGAAGGATGATCGAGGAAATGGAGATCAAGATGCGTAACCTTCTTCAAGAGGTCTGCTCGCGTTCCCCATCGAGTTCGGATAGCTAACGGTATCACTCGCAGGTCTACTTTGGAAAAACGCGTGATATTGTATATGATCTGCGAAGTGTGGACGACCTAGACAAGGCAAGAAAGCAAAGGGAACTACAAAAGGAGCTCGTCGGATTTATTAAGCGGTAAATTTTGATATCTTACAATAGCGTGTAATTTTGCTGGTGGATACCTCGCAACAACGATAATGGTCAACGACCTGCTAGTTGGGCGTCAGCAATAGGATTAGCATGGATCGTTACCTAGAAATCCGTCAGGAACCTTTTTACAGGTACGGCCGAGATCTTACATGGACAAGTTTGATTTCAGAAAGGGGTCTGTTTTTGTTGTTGACAGGAACACGCTCCATCGAATCCAGGGTAGAGTCCACGCCGTCGATCACCTTTCCAAGAATCGTGTATTTATTGTCAAGGTGCGTATGCTTTGAGTAAGTCACGAAAAACTGGGATTTATTTGTATCGGGCCCAGAATTTGCCATTGCGACCATACCACGGTTATTGAACTGTTGCCAAGGATATACGGAGCTATGTCTCAGAAGGTCAAGTGCGGCGATAAGCACCGCACCTTGAGAGTGGACCGAATCTCGTCCGCGAATGGTTTGCCCCATATGCTCTGGCCGCCTTTGCCTGTGCCAGAGGGGTCACCTGTTTGGACCATGAACCCCTTGATATTTCTGTGGAATATGCAACCGTCATAATATCCGGACGCGCAGAGGGCCAGGAAGTTCTGGGTGGGGAGATAAGAAATATGAATTGCCAGAAGGGGTCACACACTTCTGCGGCTTTTGGAACAGCCTCGCAAAACACCTCGATCTTGAAAAAATGGCAGACATGCTCAGGCGGATTCCGGGAGAACGTACCTTGAGGTCGCCATGGGAGGTATGAAGCGTTACTGACTGGCAGGGGTGAGTATATGCGCGACGTTGACGGATCGGAAAGAACCTACCATTGTGACGGGAGTAACGCGTGACAAGCTGACTGTTCCCCCGATTTGTTGGCCCACCTTGGCAAAACGCGAAACATCGGTCAAAGCACCCGTCATTCGCGTGAACGTCCGCTTTTCGCCTCGTACCACCACCACGATGATGCGAACGTCCTCCATCCGCAGCCAGGATGACCCCCTCTCCGTGGCTCTCCGCCCCCCACCATCCGAGACCGAGACTGACCGCCAAATACGTCTGGAGCGAGAAGCCGAGGCTCGTCGCGTATCTGAGCAAATCGATGAAGAACTCAGAAGTGAGCGCGAGAAGCTGAAAAAGTACAAGAGTGACGTCAAGGTGACATTTACATGCATGCATTCTTTATCCACGCTGAGCCTAATCTTGCCTTGTCCCCAAGTTGCTGCTCTTGGGCCAGGCCGAGTCGGGCAAGTCCACTCTGCAGAAACAATTCCAGCTCATGTACAGCCCTGCTTCGCTCGAGACTGAGCGCATGTCCTGGAGGACTGTTGTATACTTCAACGTTGTCCGTTCTATCAAGAAGATACTCGGCACATTGGAGGTCTGGGATGACATAGACGATGGCTCCGATTCCCAAAGTACGTTGGAGCGCCAGGAGCTCAGTCAGGACGAGCCTCTCTTAGTCGGGACAACTAGCGCCAGCTTCGTGGATTTCCATCTTGGTGCTCTTTCTGCGGATCTGGAACCTCCTAGCCCCACCACTCTGAGCCCTACGAAATCCTCCATATCTGACCTACGCCACCGCCTTCGGGTCATAGTAAATACTGAGCCCCAGTTAGCTGATCGGCTCAGCGGTGGCGTCTCTGTGTCAGGATCTGGAAAAGGAGAAGTTTATGTCCGCAGCGGCTGGCAGGCCAGAACTATCCACGCAGGCCAGAAACTTGTCGGAAGACGGTCCAAACGAGTTGAGGCGGAAAACGCAGAACAGCTCCCCACACCAGCTGCGACTTCAGACGCCCTGGTTGATGAGGTTGCTACTATGTTGGATCAGTCACGGGAAGACATAATAGCCCTTTGGGAACATCCAGTTGTCCGTGCCTTGATTACGAAAAGGAAATTGAAACTCGACGAGTGGTCGGAATTGTAAGCGAGCGCATATATGCGTGCATTCTACTCACAGTTCATTTCCGTAGCTTCCTGAATAACATTGCACGCATCGCAGCCCCAGAATATGTTCCGTCGACAGGTTAGCTCCGGGAAAATCGACTTACATCATTGTTGATTGACGTGCGACCAGATGACATTCTTCATGCCCGTATCCAGACAATGGGTGTTGCAGAACACATCTTCGATGTCGATATTCATGGGAAAAACGTTTCATGGCATCTCTTTGATGTTGGTGGCGCTAGGGGACAACGTCATACATGGGTGCCGTATTTTGACGATGCAAATGCCATCATATTTGTTAGCCCGATCAGTGCTTTCGACCAAGTATGTTCTCCATGCCGAGTGTGCACCTGATTAATCCTATGCCCCGGATATAGTACCTTGAAGAGGACCCCCGCACAAACCGCATTGATGATTCCTTGCAGCTTTTTACTCAAATTTGTTCCAACCAGCTCCTTAAAAGGGTCCACCTAGTCTTGTTCCTTAGTATGTCGATGTACGCATTTCAAGAGTTGGTGTCTGATTGCTTCATAGATAAGACCGATATTCTGAGAAAAAAACTCGAGCGGGGTCTGCCAGTCTCCAAATAGTAAGGACCTGTGGTTTCTCGTTATTTCGTCATCTCACATGAGTCAAGTATCCTGTCATATGGTGACCGTCCCAATGAATACGAATCAGTCGTACAATATTTCCGAGCACACTTTTTGCAAGTCCATAGGAGAAATAACGAGAACCGCAGGGTCTTGTACACGCACTTGACTAATGTTACGGTTGGTCCTTTCCTTTCCCAAGACGTATTACGTTCCATTGATGCGTGACCATTCCAGGACACAAAAGCCACACAGAGTATTATCGGTAACGGTGAGTGCGTAGCTTTACAACAGCGAGTTAATCCTGCTCAAGGTTTATGCAGTGCGGGATTCCATATTCCGGGGTTACCTACAGTCCGCTGCCTTGGTCTGATCCCTCTTTCGCTTTCGCTTTCCTTGTCTTGTCAGTCCCAGCCTGTTTCTTGTGCCTTAAGACACTCCGTTGGCAGTCGCACGCCGAACTGTCATACTTCATGTCAATTGCCTGTATATTGCTCTGCTTCCGCCGCTTCGCCTCGTGCATTCCAAACGCTCGTTCAGCTGCTCGCATTTCCGTTCGTACACACCCCTTTCGGTTAAATGGGTTGCTGCATTGTGCATGTTGATTTTATTGCTGTTTAAGTCTTGTAATTGGCCTACTCCGAGCGTGCTTTGTACTCCACGGCAATTTGCTACTGTGACTTTATTAGGCCTTCTTTGGTGGTGTGCTTCCTGCGTGTTGTATATGACATGGACGTCCTGTCCTCCAACCCCACTTGCTGTACCATTCAAATCCAAGCTGTTGGTGTGTGGACCGACATCAACTCTTCAGCCCTGCTCTTCCGACGCGACCCATCCCACCCCTTCATCGTCTTCTCACCGACTCATGCAGAGTGATAGCGAACTCAAGGTCACCTTCTTTCCTCCGCTGCATCATCAACGCAGAATATGGATATTAGACGTCCTTCGACGTGAGCGGCTTACAGAGGTTCGTAAATATGTGCTGCATCTGGGCCACTTTTGCCCACACAAATATGTAGATCGTAGATATCGGATGTGGCGAGGGTCCCCTCCTCGCGTCACTCTGCCAACCCGCCCCCTGGCTGAGACCGAGTCACTTTCAAGACGACGATCACGAACTAGCCTCGCTCTTCTGCAACGTAGGACTAAACGATCATGACACACCCGATCTACATGCGACACATATCGCAGGACTCGACATCTCATCCACCCCACTGGAAATCGCCGCTCAGTGCACATCTCCAGCATCAGTCAACCCGCTGTATACGCGTTGGGAGCCGTTGGATGTCGAGCTATGGAAAGGTAGCGTTGATACAATCAACCCCGCATTTGTCAACGTGCAGTGCGTCGTCGCGAGTGAACTGTAAGCGCTCGTTGCGTCACACGCGTTCTCCAGCTAACGAGGTCTGCGCAGCATCGAGCATCTAACAGACGACATCCTCGCTCAAGTCGCCCCCATTGTGCTTGGCGTATACCAACCGCGCAAGTTCCTCGTCACGACTCCATCGTACACGTTCAACAGACGTTGGTCCCCACCAGGGGCCACGGATCCAAGGGGGTATCTCGACCCAACAGGTCGTACTGACCGCGTATTTCGGCATCCCGACCATAAATTTGAATGGACGGTTGACGAATTTGTCCAGTGGTGCAACAGCATCGCGCAACAGTGGGGATACAGGGTAGAAACTGCGACCATAGGGTTACCCAAAGAGCAGGACCCTTGGGGTCGAGATAATGTCTTGGGCGGCGCCACGCAGGTTGCGTCATTCAAGCGGTTGGACAACCATTTCTCCAAGGCGGTGAGGGTACACGGGACGCAAGGCATTCGTTGTATTGCAAAGGAACCCCATATGCTAGTGGTAAGGTACCGCCACGAAGCGCACCCTCGCGCGGGATACCCATCAGGCTGGAAAGAGATCGAGGAAGCAATAGTCCTCAAGTTTCAACAATGGCGGGAAAGAAGTCTTACGGTCCAAGAGCTTTGGTTCGCGGACAACCTGCCTGTCTTGTGTGGTGGATCTATGGAGGTGATGCTCGACACTGCAGAACAGAGCACTGAACTTGAGCTACAAAGAATTGCCGGCGAGCAACCTGGAAACTGGAAAATTCAACTAATTGGGAAGCTTACTGAGAAGATACCAGAACAAATCACTCCGGTGGAGAGCAATGACATAATGTGCGAGGATGACGAACTGGACTGTGATGTTGGGGAAAACTCATTCGACTCCGGAGTACACATGGGTGTAACCTCTACATGGCGTCCTGAAGCTATTGGCTGGGCTCAAGCCGATGGAGGTGGGGTCACAAATTGGAACAAGAATTGGGAGGGCACCGTCCGTTCAGACTGGGGAGCAGAATTATGAATTCCGCCGACCTCACAAACAGTGATCTTGGAGCGCACATTTTGGGACGGATTTAGATTAGTATCTAGTGTACATCTAGCAAAGCTGGTGTTTGTCAGGGCGAGTTGGGGAGACAGAAATATAACTGACTGGTATTAAAGCTGTGAGTAGCCACCGAGATCCTTGTCAGACCTCCAGCATGGACACATGTGGCACTGGACATGCCATAGTGAGTTGGGTGCAGCGATGTCAGGACTTTGTACTAACCAATGAGAGGGTGCAACTGTGCCATGTATGTGATCATCCACATGAGATAGCAAGATGCGAGGGTAAGCAAAATGGCGGTTCGAAGAGTTCTGGATTGGTTGTACGCTCAGTGATGTTCATACAATGAAAGGCTACTGCTCACGTCTGTTGAGGGCCCTTTGGGACGAACAAGTACCCACAAGCCATTAATCCCAAGACAATGACGAGAATGAAAACAACGGGGAACATTGAGGCCATGTTCAATGCTGCAGAATTGGACCCAAGCTGTCGAGTTGGTTGTGTCCAGTCAAGAATCTTGCCGAGCGACTAATGTTCAAACTCCGACCGGCTTGGGGTAGAAAGTGTAGTTACTTCGCTACGGCTCAGTCAAAATTTAAGGCTCCGACTAACTCAGCCCCCATCCCATGATATTAAGCGTGGTATAGTAACAGTGGTCAAGACTATAATTAATACTAATCAAACGCCCGACGTCTATAACAAACATTCCGCGGTTTCTTGGGCATCGTGATCATGGTCTAGCAGAATAAAAGGTGAGTGGAGGTCGTGCTAAAGGTGAAAGACACGCGTACATGATAGTTGTGCTCAGGCAGTGGCTGATCTAACCGGATCTCCACTTGGCGCAACAAGGTTGCAAGTATAGTTCCCAGTTGCAAGTATGCGAACTTGAAAAGAGGAATTAAGCCAAGATTCAGCATGGAGGTACACCAACTCACTTGCTCGCCAATACACCGATGTCTGCCTGCACCAAATGGCTGGTATGGGCTTTCTGTACCTTTGCTCACAGCACCAAATCCGTAATCGATCTTCTCCCCATTTTCATCTACATATGCTTTGAAAGCCTGGGCTGCGACACCCTCAGGGTCGCTCCATCGAGTTGGATCCCAGGCCTTTGCATTGAACCATATTTGGGGGTCAACCTGGCTCACCGATGGAGAAGCAAGAACATAGTGACCGCGAGGAACGACATAGGTACCGTCTTTCGAAGGAGCGGCAAGAGTCGAAGGAACAGGAACATCGGAACGAACATAGCGCATAATGCTGTGAATCGGTGGGTGGACGCGGAGCGTCTCTCGAATAACCGAGTCCAAAACAGGTAATTCACGAAGTTCCTCGTAGGTCATAGTCCTAAATGTGCCATCAGGGTTGCCGAAATATTTCACCTGTTCTTGATAGAGGGCCTCCCTACACAAGGCAATAAACCAAGAGTTGGAGAGACAAGGAGAATACACTTACTGTACTTGCTGGTCGTTCGCGAGATGAAGCAAAGCCCAAGAACCAGTGGCTGAACTAGTGTGTTGACCCGCCATCAGAACAGCAATCAAGATATGGGCGATCTCATGGTTTGGAAGTTCTCTGCCGTCCCGGTACTTTTGAGCGATGAGCGCAGAAATCAGGTCTTGTCCATCCTGTCACACACATCAGTACAAAATGTAACGTAGTCGAGGCCTGGCCCACATCACCAATCTCCTTGCGTTTTCGGATGATGTCGACATAAAACGCACTCATTTTTTTGTGAGCTTCATCACGTTTGCGATAACTCTCCAAGGGAAGGTTGGGAAAGAGGAAGTTCAGCGGCGTAAATCCACCATCCAGATCATGGAACAAATCTGAGAAAGACTTGTCCAAGTTTGCACGAACCTCGCTACCTTGAAGCGTCCGCGAGGCAGTCAAAATAGTGATTTGCGCGGCAATATCCGTAACATCAAAACGCCCCCATTCATTTATATCGTTCATTTGAAAGATCGAAAATGCCGAATCTGCCTTCATAAAGTTTTTGACCTCGTCTTCAATCATGCCGACATAGGCACGGAAGTTTTCGGTTGAAAGACCGACTTTAACGAACTTTTTCTGCTCCATGAACAGCTCGTTAGGAACGTCGTAGACCACGTCTTTACCAAAGACGGGGGTAGTAAGATGCTAAAGGACAGTGAGTCGATGGAAGATATTACAAGAGACTGGCTCACCTTGTAGGCATCCTCCGCTGAAAAGGCTGTGGATTTACCACCGAGAACGAAGTTGTTGCCCTTGGCACCGAGAGCGACAGTGACCTTACGGCCCAACAAAACAAACGTGAAGACGTTCCCGTACTAACAAAGGTGACAAGATTGAACAAAGAGCCCGTATGAGTGTCGCATGGCGTACCTTTTCTTTGCATCGAGCGAAGAAATTTAATGGGTCATTACCGTACGCAAGCGCAGAACCAAAGATGGGTACAAAGTGGAAGACCTCTGGGGGCAATGAGGGATCACGAGGAAGAAGCTAGAAGCGCGTCAATGAGGTTTAGGACGGACTATGCAATGCATACCAGCTGCCTAAGAATGTTTACGACAACGGCAATGAGGGGTAAGTAGACGATAGTGAGGAGAAGAGCGCGCCCCGGTGAGCCTGTAATGTAGTTGTGGGTAGAGTCCAACACAGTGGCCACGTAGCCTGCAACAGGCAGCGTGCTGTTGACCGACATTTGAGAGCGAAAGCCAAGCGACAGTCGCGAAGACTAGTTATTGCTCTCTATTGCTTAGTCAGCGACTTATTTTTTGCAAAATGAAATCAGACCACCCGAAAAAAAAATCAAACGACTTCCTGCTAGCCGATATCTTTGAATTCCTGCAGTTTCATTCGTCGTTGGATAAATGAACTCCAAGCTTTAGACAGACAGACGGTGAAGTGACAACTTTGCTGTAAGTTTGGACCGGCAAACCAAAGGGGTGATGTCCCTAGCCGAGTGCATAAAAAATATGCTCAACTCGTTCTAAATGCTAAATGGAGTTGTGGTTGTGGACCCAGCTCGACACTCTTTATCCCAACTCGGACAATGTCACCAACCCCAAACTTTTCACTCAACGTCCCGCGCAGTGAGCCAAAGACCCCAAGCGTCGGTATATGACAGGCATACGAGTTGGTTGCGTCGCTTCCGTCTAGATGCGCCCCAGAAACAGTCGCTTCCAGGAGTCGTAATGGATCATAGCAGTCAGTCGCTGGATCGGGGTTTTCCAGAAAGCGTTTGATATACAAGTGGGACCAAAAGTTAGCATGTAGTCTCTCCGCCCGCTTGGATTCCTTCTCCTTTTTCTTGATCTCGGGGGCATAGTCTTCCAACCACGAAGAAGAGAAGAGTGACGTGTTCGAGCCTGGGTTTAAGAGCGCGTGCTTGATCTGCCAATGCGCAACGAGATCATTGTATCGTCGCAGAGGTGACGTGACACGGATATAGCCTTCACCATCTGGAATTCCCATACTCCAATGCATTGCAGGCTCGAGTGTGTGGCCTACCGGCGGAATAAACAACTTGGACTTTTGTACGGTGTAGAAATCCACGTAGCCATCTGAGTCCCGCATCTCCAGGAGTTTCTGGACTGCTTGAGGATCTCCAAGACACACGGGCGGCTTGGACGTTCTTCTCAGCATTGGGATACCATGTTCGGATGACCAACGAGACGCCACACGACATGCAGCTTTCATGCATTCCGAGACAATCATCCGCGATCCAGAACTTTGCATTTGCTGCCCCACGACTTCGTAAGCTAAAGATGGGAATCCACGAAAACGGTGAGGGTCGGGACAGTCTGGAGAGGTCCCAATCAAAGGTTTGGGACTGATAGTAATCCTGGCTTTAGGCAATGAGGTATAGAAATAGTTGCTAAAGGCCAGGTTCCGCTGTCTGTGCCGCGAGATTGCATCAGTGATCAAGCGCAGATGACGAATGTGCTCTGCACTGAGGGTCGATGCAACATGAGTGGAAGAATGGCCCAGGGAATCGAAGGGATGATATGACCCATGTCCAGCTAATCCGAGCAAGCGATCGACATTATCGTAATCCACTGTGATAATGTTACGAACCAATGCTGCCCGGACCTTATAGTCGACCATATCGCCCATCGCGTCAAGCTTGAAGCTGAAAGTAAGTGTACGCTCTGGGCGTCCAGACCGAGAGTTTGTACCCAAACTCAAACTTGACAGTGTTAGAGACTTTGGAAGCATCGGCCATGTCCTGTGGGAGAAATACGCTGTGAACCCCATCTTACGTGCCTCTTGTGCAAAGATGTGCGTGGGAGGTATAACGGCTGTGGGATCTGCGACATGGACATGCATCCATACCGCACCAGGTTCGGATGGGATGGGCTCGATCGACAAACCATCGTCTAGCTCTTCAGCACTAACGTCGTCGACAACATAGGAAGGCAAATCACCAAAGTCATATCGTAAGTGTTCAACAGGATCGCGGAGATAGAGATCCTCGGGACCGAGAGGAGTGTTGTTTTGCGAGTTAGTGTCCATCATCTTGGCGAAATTCCTTTGGACTATCCGATCCTCGGCAATGACCTTTGCTGACCTCTCCTCTGGGGCGTGATCTAGATTAAGTTCCGACCACCTTGACACTAAGTCATCCCACGGAGCCAAATGACCCAAGTCAACCAAGACTTGGTATAGAACCGCAGTATCGATTACTTCCGCGACTTCTAATTTCTTGAGAATAGTGGTCACCACAGGAGAGTAAGGGTCGGCACGAATGTGGGGACGACGGTGCAGGGAATGATGCAATACATCAATGATCAGACGGTCCTCTTGTGTATATCGGACATCTGTGTTCAGTTCCTGAGTGGGAGGATCGTTCCAGGATTCCGCATAACGTTTCCTATTGGCAGCCATGATCACACGAGCTTTGGATATAAACGAATTGATGGCGGGACTCGACTGATGGATCAAGCCTCTAACGGCAATCAGTTTATCTACGTGGGACAGCGGGCGGACGGCCCACACTTGGACCGTACGATGGGAAGTGAACTGTGGGACGAATTCGAGCGTATGATTCATGAGGTAACGATGCGTTGCAAGTAGGTCGTAACAGTCGATGTTTTGCGGGTCAGAAATAAAATTTGCGGCCTGAGGGACAGTAACGGTTGACCATTCGCTGGAATTTTGGGACCTGACAAGGGGGTAGAGGGCGATATTCCTACTGCCAATAGCACAATAGGACCGAGCAACCCGACGCTCGACCTCCCGGAGTTGCCTAAGGATCTCCACACGTGCACCGATCTCCGTCCTCTTAGTTGGCGATAAGGAGACACCAGCTCTCTCGGCGAGGTCACGAGGGACCATTTGGGGAATTTCGAAGAAGATATCGGCGACAAAGTGGGTGAGTATGTCCCCAGAGAGCGAAAGTGAGAGGATATAATCGCGATTATCGACCAAGGCGTGTCCAAGGACGATCCCTGATGCCGAGGTTAAACCCCTAAGATAGAGTCAGTGAACCCTATGAGAAGGATTGCGCCAAGCACCTGCCTGCGAATGTCGACATATGTACCAAGGGACGGAATATCACTTGCTCTGAACTCGCCTGGCTCGTCTAGCTCTTGCGCGATGTCCACGGCTGCTTCCTGCCATGCAACCAATTCTTTTGTTGGCGGTCTGCGATGACTTCCAGCTCGAACATCCTTCTCCAGCCGTTTTTCCTCTCCTCTCAGTGACCTCTTGTGTTTCCATCCAGATGTAGGCAGTACTCGAGACCTAGAAGCCGCACTGAGGAGTTGCTCCGTGATCTTCGTGGCGTGTTTCACTTGGTCAAAGGAACGGGTATGTACAGGAGGGACGGAGCTATCCAGCTTTTGAGACGAAAATGAGATGGGTCTTGTCTGTTGATGGAGATATTTCTCGAGGACATGGCTCGGTTTGACGTCTCTGAGCAGTCGAGCTCCGGAGCAATGCATGAACGGAAGAAAATGCAGACCCGGTGGCTATGCAGCACACTCCGAGCCAACCAAATGTTCAAACGGGTGGAAAGAAAACGCAAAAGGCGAGAGGAAGATGAAGAACTTGATCTGGAAGCTACGATGGGGATAACAGACATGAATGACACAGACTCTAATGAGTCTAATTCAGACCTGGAGCCCAAAAGTGTTCGATCGGATGACCTGGACGCCAGCGAAGACATGGACCAGACAGCTTCCGACGACGAAGATGTCAATGCCAACTATCCAATATCAGTTGCTGAGGCCCTAAAAGATCCCATCTACGTTGTTTCCCTCGATCCCACTATCCACGGGTGCGTGTTGTGCAAGGGAAAGCTCATAAAGAATACAGGAATGGCTACCGCGCACAGGAACGCAAATGTGTGTGGATCTATGCAGAAAGACTGCATTTTTATTGAGCGACGGATCTGATTCATCCCACAGGCTCACATGCGGCGCGTAGAGCACTTCCGTTTGATATCTACCAATGTAGACCCCCACAGCAATGCCTGGGAGCTCGTCAGAGCGATCCGTTCGACATCCAATGCCCAAATGGTTGAGACACAGGAGTTGTCAAAGCGAGCTTTAAAGCGTGTAGGAACTCTAACCTTTGCAAGCAAATTCTAACTGACTATTGTGCAGCAAGTCAAGCAAACAGCCCTACGTGAGAAGAGAAGGCGTCACAAAGAATTGAAGGCGAAAGCCATCGCAAAAAAGGCGTCAAAAAAGCTCTCAACGGTGGACAAAACAGATCCCACTCCGTCCACAGTAAACTTGCGGGGTTCAGGAGAATCACAGATTCAACTAGGAAAGGCTCGGGAAAAGAAGAAACGGAAAAGTATCCCTACCAGTACGATTGGGGATCCTCAGGATTTGTCAACAAAAAAGACATCGCCCCAAAAGGACAGTGAAAAACTGGTCCATAAGTACAAGCCCAAGAGTACAAGGAAAGCCAACAGGCCGTCATAATAAATGGGTGTCTAGCTAACCTGTGAGGCACGCGCATCGGATAGATAACACCTGTAACAAATTCCATCGTTGAAAAAATAGAGTCCTTGAAAATGGGTCGTCATAATGCGAGTCTACATCAGAGACTGCAATACCCTGTCAGTCGATCCGATAACCTACAATCGCGTTCGTTTCTGCTCTTAAATCAATCGACGTAACACCTACCTGATGGATGCTAGGCCGTTCTTTGGGATTTGCCTTCAGCATGCTATCGATCAAGTCTCTCAACCCTTCAGAATAGGCTGAACTTGGATGCTTGTATTGTGCATTCAAAACTGCCATGGCAATGGATCCGCCCTGTTCCGTGGTCTGGGTGTTCTCAAAAGGGGAGTGCAAATATGCCATTGCAAACAATGTACAACCGAGTGACTGGAGAAATGAGTATAACATGAAATCCGCGAGGAAGAGCCCTTACCCAAATATCGACTTTTTCGTCCAAAGTTACACCTGTTTTGACGGCGAAAAGCTCGGGGGCTCTGTAAGCCATGGTACTTT